>JAGWEN010002036.1:0-83100 GCA_018703685.1 Orius laevigatus | reverse complement strand
GCTGAATAATTTTCTTAGTCCTTGAATCGTGTGAAGGTCATATTGTTTACTCATCTAATATCGTCAGTTTATTTTTTTACCTTCCTGTGCTTTTTTCGTTTTTTCATTAGTTCATTATGGAATTTGAAATTTTAAGGGTTAATATTTGTGTTACCTCTGTATGTATGATGTACTCATTTTATAAATCTTCTTTTTGCTAAACATGATTCAAAAAATTGCGTTTTGCTTTAGGACAACTCAACGATGAGCGGATCGTCCACTTGGAGGGTTCCAAGTGAGCAGCTTCCGCTCGTAATAGCGATTCTTTGCGGCGGGACGTTGATCATACTCCTTGTCGCTGCTGCCGTACTCTGGAGGTTCTGCGTCGCTCCTCATCGCAACAAAGACTACAGTAAGGACACATTCCACCAATTATTCAGTTCTTTAACATTTTTGCTGCGGCACTGAAATTTTACATTTTTTGATTTCATCCAAAATGTGGTTTTTGACCATTTTCAGGGTAAAAAACAAGAATCTGAAGTCGGTTTCGGGAAATAAAAACTCGACCTCGCCAAAGGGGGACTTATTCACTTTTTGGACTTAAAATTTTATTTTTTGATTTCATCCAAACTGTGGTTTTTGACCACTTTTAGGGTGGAGAACAAATCTGAAGTCGGTTTGGGGATATAAAAACATTTTTTTTACCCCACTAAGGGGGAACCCTTCTTTCACTTTTTCGACCTGAAAATTTTTATTTTTTGATTTCATCCAAAATGTGGTTTTTGACCATTTTTAGGGTGGAGAACAAGAATCTGAAGTCGGTTTGGGGATTTAAAAACATCCCGCCAAGGGGGGACCCTTCTTCACTTTTTCGACCTAAAAATTTTTATTTTTTGATTTCATCCAAAATGTGGTTTTTGACCATTTTTAGGGTGAAAAACAAGAATCTGAAGTCGGTTTCGGGATACAAAAACATTTTTTTCGACCTCGCCTTCACTTTTTGACCCAAAAATTTTCAATTTTTTCATTTCATTCAAAATCTGGTTTTCGGCCGCATCTAAGCCCTTTTTTGTTATTCAGTTTATGACGATACTGGACGGTCCAAAGTTTCTAATGCATGAAAACCTATTAACTCCCTTTAATCAATATCAATTTCCTAATCAACACCTTCCTCTGATTCTTAATTTCCTGTCAATCTTGTTTTAATTTTCAGGAGTTAAAATGAACGAGAGCACAATATCAAGGCAGCAAGGGCCCGTCGTTCCTGTCATGCCAAGGTATTTCAATTTAAACAAATTTTTGGTACTAAAATTTCTTTTAGTCATTCTGCTGTGTTTCTCGACCCAAAAAGCGGTCAGTGGACGGTAAGCTCTCGCATAATCGACAACCGTGGAGGTTCGAGCCATTGGTTTTACAACAACCATCTTCTTAATCCTTCTTCGCTTGAAGCCTGCACTTCTGTACCAAGATCAGCCAGCGTCCCATCACGCCAACAAGTACGTTTCACCATTTTTTGTTCGCCTTTTCTATTTTATTTGTAGAGCGAATTAAAGCGGCCACCTCGACCCCATAGTCAGCCATCTTCGATATCTCCAGTGCCTAAAAGACTCGCCATATCAACATTAGAAGGACCTTGTTCACTCCCCCAAATATCCGAGTTCAACCCCCACTTAAACCTTTGTGCCTCAAGTAGCAGTAAGTGCGTTCTTCCAAAATTTTCCATTTTTTAATTTAAATTTTAGTTCTGGAAGAATGCTCTAATGAGATCTATTTGTCTCCATTTGGTGGATGTGCGATGCTGAAGACACAAAGCCTTCCTGCCTGCGTACGAAACAAATCTCGCCCTCTTTCCACAGCAGATGATATCTCCGAACTTTATGCTAAAGTATGATCTTTTATTCCTTTTTATTGAAATCTTATTTCTTTTTTTAGGTAAATTTTAGTAAAAAACGAAAAAATCGGATGAGAAACGATGAGGCGGCGATAATCGCTTTGAGCAAATCTCGGAGTCAATTTTTACACAAAGACACCGATTCTTTAGTCGACAATGAAGCTGTCGTCGTCTATGATGAAAGGACAGCTCTTTAATTTAGAGAAATCAATGGCCTAAACTGTGATTTTTTCGATATTTTTATGTTTGTCCACAAAAAACGTTTTTATCATCACCTTCGCTTTTAACTCGCATTAAAAAGTTTGTTCCTAAAGCTAATTTTTTTCATTTTATTGATAAGGAGTGCATCCTCTAAATCAGGGTAATGAAAAAATTGCTTCTCGAATTTTTATCCGCTTTTTGTTTCTGCAAAATCTTACCCCTAAACATATCTCGACATATCTTTTTTTGGGGGGCAAACATCTCAAGAATCATTCCTCATCGACTTATCAAGTGTGATAGAGAAACTTGAATACAATAATCTCGATTTTTTAGGTTTAAGGATAAAAAAGAATAATTATAAATTTGTATAATTCTCGTAACTTCTGTATATAAAATTGAATTCGATCGTTCCAAAGACGGAATTGAGTATTTATTGTCAATATTATAAGACTGTTAATTTTTTGTTTTGTTCTTTTCTAATTTATGTATAAGTAATGAAAAAATGTATAAATAATCAAATTAATTATTAAAAATTGTAGTTATTATTGTGACTTTATTATTTCACTGACTGTTGGCTACAGAAACCTTTTTAGGCAGATTTTGATCATTTTTGAAAAAATAGCAAAATGGGCTGTTATACTTAGCCAGTACGTGATTTCTCACAAAGATGGCTCATTTACAGTACTATCCAGTGTTGCCACATTTGGCAAGTTGGGCCCCTGTAACATGTGCAATTTACACCACATTAGGCATATTTCAAAATTTACTACTTATTGTTAGTAGTTTGTACTGTCCTGGGCCACCAGAGAAGATGTTTTATCACTAATATGGCTCATTCACACAAACCAGTGTTGCCACTTTACTAGATTTGGCTGAAATAGCAAATTGGGCCCTTCAAAATTCACGACTTTGCACTATCATGGGTCGCCAGATTAGGGTATTTATTCTAATTTGGGCTCATTCACACAGTCCTGTGCTGACACATCGAATTATTTCTTGCAAATGCTACTTTAAACTTTCCAGGATTGCCACATAGGGCATCTCTCAAAATTCACCACTTTGCACTATTTAGAGTAGCCAAAGGTGATGCATTGCAAATTCGATTCATATAGTACAGTGTCGCCACACTTAGCTATTGCAAAATGGGCTCCCAGTCCAGTGTTGCCAATTTACCAGATTAGGCTGCTAAAATAATAGCATATTGGGGAGAGCTGATAGGAGAAGACTCCGTCCAGAGTTCCCACATTGGGCACATTTCAAAATTCCCTACTTAGCACTATCCAAGGTTGCCATATTAGGCTATTTGTCCCTATTTGGGCTCATTCACATAGTGCAATTGCTTTGCAAAGTTTAAAATTCCTCGAGCCAGTAAAAAATAAACTCAACATGGAAGAAAATAATTTATTTTGGTTTTCAACTTGAATGTGTGAGTTCATGGGCTCTCAAATGTTTCAAGTAGGCGAACTTTTCATCGCATGATTGGCAAGCGTAGGGTTTCTCGCCTGTGTGGGTCCTTCGGTGACTCTTCAATTGGCTCGACTGCGGGAATTTCTTTTCGCAGAAATCGCACTCGTATGGTTTCTCTCCCGTGTGGAGACGTTCGTGAGTTTTCAAAGCCGACGCTTGAGCAAACTTCTTATCGCAGAAGGTGCAACTGAACGGCTTCTCTCCCGTATGCAGGCTTTGGTGTCGCTGTAAACTTCTCGCATTTGGAAACTGTTTTCCGCAAAACAAGCATTTGTACGGCTTATCTCCAGTATGGACGCGCTCGTGGTTCCTCAAATTTTGAGAAGCTATGAATCGTCTGTCGCAGAATTTACAAACGTAGGGCTTTTCTCCTGTGTGGGTCCGCTCGTGGACTTTAAGATCTTTCCCATTTGTAAATTTTTTATCACAAAATTGGCACGTGTAGGGCTTCTCTCCTGTGTGAAAACGCTCATGAATCTTCATGTTTTTCATATTCGTAAAACGTTTTTCACAAAAAGAGCATTTGTATGGCTTCTCCCCAGTATGGGAGCGCTCATGGCTTCGGAAGGAGCCCAAATTTGAATATTGCTTTTGACACAATTCACACTCGAATGGCTTCTCCCCAGTATGCCGTCGCTCATGATTCTTCAAAGTCGAAGACTGCGAAAACTTCATATCGCAGAACCCACATTCGTATGGCTTTTCCCCTGTATGGGATCTCTCATGGATCCTCGCTTCTCTAGACGTCGTAAACTTTCTGTCGCAATATTGGCAACCGAATGGCCTCTCACCGGTGTGTAAACGTTCATGGATTTTTAAATTTGAAGATTGATTAAAGTTTTTAAAGCAAAACTTGCACTGAAATGGTTTTTCACCAGTATGCGTACGGGTGTGTTTCACCAAATCTGTAGAGCTACCAAAATTCTTGCTGCACAGTTCACATTTAAAGCCATGGGATTTTAAGTGATCACTAAGGTTTTCCTTCAACTCTGTTTTGAACTCACAAAACTCGCAGAAATACATAACTTGAGTGCATTCTTCAGCTTTGAAGTTGCTGCTTTCATTGTAAGAGGCTTCAGGTTCTTCTTTGATATGTGATGGTTGGGCGAAATTCGTCCCTCCGATATGCACCAAGTTGATGTGATCATCGAGGTCATCTTGTGAAGAGTATTCAGAGAAGCAAGTAGGGCACTTATACAGTGAAATTGGTGAAGTTTCGACATCCAACGAGTCATCCTCTTCTTGCTTTATCTCCATCTAAAACTTGTTTATTGATTTTGGTGGCCAAAATGTACAAAACTAGAAGAACTTTTACTTACATTAAAAGATTCGCTGTTCATCACGGAAATTTTAAAATTCTTTACTTTTTAATTAGCTGATATCAATTTGTTGATATTATTGAAGAAGGCTTATCATTTATCAACGATTTGTCAAAAGTTTCTAGACAAGCTAGTTCCAATCGTTGCTATGGACGCTGTGGCAACTCCTGTGACGTCATCTAAAATGCTCCTTAATTGGTGAATCGTGATTCACGATTCCTGTGTTCAGGATCTACTCAAATCCTTGGCCGGGTCATCACTCTGCATTGACCTCTGATTTAAATTTTCAATCGAATTTTTGTCCGAAAGTCAATTTTTAGCGCTAGATCCCAAAATTTCAAAAAAAAAAAAAACAATTCGTCCATCGTTCCAAAAGCGACAATTTTGTCAAAAATGGGGAGGCGATAGGAAGGTAGGGGAAGTGATGGGTGGAAAGAGATTTTTCTGGTCCAAAATCATTGAAAATGAAAACACAATTTTTGTCTATAAACCTCTAAAATCGGCATTCAAAAATAATTTTTTTTGGTAAAAGCAATAATCAACAATAAAAGGCAACAAGCAACAATGAAAAATGATTTCCCATAATCAACATTTGTTTGCAAATTTTCTGTCTAAAAACTACCAAAATCAACATTTTAAACAAAACCCATCAAAATCAACATTCAAAAACCACAATTTTCGGACCAAAAACCCCTACTATCAACAACAATTTTTTTTTCTACTAAATAAACCATAGATCGACGTCAAAAGCGTCCAATCCTATACTATCTAAATCAGCCAATTTTGCTGTAAACCCACCCTCATCCTAAGGCCCCAGTCCGCTCCTGCACCTGCGATGTATCACTCAGAACATTTAAACAACATGTTAAAGAAATTTAAAAAACTTTATTAACAATTAATCAAATTAAGGTAGCTAAGCATTGTGTAAACGCTCGTGCCTTTTCAAATGTACTGATTGGACAAATTTTTTATCACATAATTTGCAAGCGAATGGCTTATCACCGGTGTGCAATTGCTGATGATTCTGCAACGTGCTTGATTGGTTGAAGCTTTTCTCGCAGAACTTGCATTTATACGGCTTTTCGCCAGAGTGGGATCGTTCATGATATTTTAGGTGACTGGAAGTAGCGAACTTCTGTTCGCACAAATTGCATTCGTATGGCTTTTCACCAGTATGAAGGCGCTCGTGTTTCTTCAAATTTGTATATTCGGTGAATTTCATCCCAGCATCCATCTGCAAGACAAAATATTTGACAAGCTTGTATGAGTACGCATGAATGCGACAACCTAGGTATGTACCATAGTTGCTCAAAATGGTCAACGGTCTACGGTTGGTTCGCACTTTAGTACTGTTGGTAGGTATGGTGATTAGACCAGCTTAGAGTGATAGATTTGACTAGAATACGGATATCACTGATTTATTAGGTTAATTGGACCACATGAACCAGCTACATCATTTTAAATACGTGTGCGGTGTGCCCTAGAGTAAATTGGACAAATTAAATTCAAAAAATAATCTTACATCTTCCCTACAGTTTACAACTGATAACAAAGATAAGGAAAACAACAAACTTCTTTAGCTGGTTATACACCCAGTATGTGAAAAGCAGTGCTGCCAACTGAAATTCCATAGATGGAAAATGATGGAAAAATATGCAATCCATTAATTAAAAGTGAGATATATCCACGGAAAAACGCTTTGTTTTTAAATTATCGAAGAAATAGATGAATATTTTGAAGTGTTGTAAAGTTTGGGTAACTGGAGCTCTTTGTCTTTTTTGGGCTCCTGGTCGGAAACGTGCGGAAGAAGAACGACGAGTCCCGGTTGTCGGCACCCCCTTACACCGGTTATGGGCACCCCCTACATTGCCACCGTTGGGCGATTTCGAGATTTTCACTTCTTTAAGTGGGTCCAAACATGTTTAAAAGAGCCCAAACGAGCTAGAAAAATGGGTCTAAAGTCTGAACCAAATGAAAGGGGGCCCAACCAGCTATGAAGGAGTCTAAACTAGCTATAGAAGGGTCCAAACTGGTTAGGAAGGGGTCCAGACTGTCTAGGAAGGGGTCCAAACTGGTTAGAAACTTTTAGAAACGGGTCCAAACTAGATAGAAGAGGTCCAAACCAGATATAAGAGGTCCAAACTAGCTAGAAATGGGGTCCAAATTGGCTATAAAGGGGTCCAAACTGGCTATAAAGGGGTCCAAACTGAATACAAAGGGGCCCAAACTGGCTATAAAGGGGTCCAAACTGGCTATAAAGGGGTCCAAACTGGCTATAAAGGGGTCCAAACTAGCTATAAGGGGGCCCAAATTGACTTTAAAGATGTCCAAACTAGATAGAAGAGGCTCCAAACTTGCTATAAAGGGGTCCAAACTGGCTATAAGGGGGCCAAACTGATTTAAAGATGTCCAAACTAGCTAGAAGGGGTCCAAACTAGATAGAAGAGGCTCAAAATTGGCTATAAATTGGTCCAAACTGGCTCGAAAGGGATCCCAACCCGATATGAAGGGTCCAAACTTGTTAAAAAGAGGCCAAAACCAATCAAAAGGAGTCCCAACCACATGAAAATAAATTGGGCCATTTTTTCTGTTCATCAGAAGGTTTTACTGAAAAATGGCTTTTTTTAGTGTTAATTTTGTGGTTCCGACAAAGTTTTAGTTAGTTTTTTTTTAGTTTTTTTATTATGTACCTATTTTTTTATTTTTATTTTATTTTATTTTTTTAAAGTGATGATTTTCAGGCTGTCTCTGGAAAATGGCTTTTATGAATTTTTTTATTTATTTATTTTTATTTTTTCATGTGTTTTCCAGAACGGTGGGTAATGTCCACCCATCTACACTGGGCCACGCCGCCCCAGCATGTCATGTATATTATCAGAAAAAAATTTTTTGCTTAAATTTTAAACAGAACCATCTAAACTTTTAAAGAATCTTAAGGATTCTGCAGTGCTATACATTCTGTGAAATTAAAATATTCTTCTAATATTATTTTGTCCAACAAGAAGTTGAAAAATAAATATTCAAAAGGTCAAAAATCAATAGTTTTAAATAAAATGTTAACTGAGGCCTAATTCAGCTGAAGGTATTTTAATAATACAGAAGAAGTGAATGGTGGCGCTTGGTTCCCCCTTTTCGTCTCCTAGATACCAAAAACACAACAGAAAACCCTAAACAAACCGAAAGCGTTCCAACATTTTATTATTTTTTATCTTCGGTTTCTAAATGTATTTTTATTCCGTCCCATTTATTTTTCTTCGTTGATGGCCGAACTTTACATCATAGGACAAATCCTCGGAGGTAGAAACTTCAGAAAGAAAAGCCTTTTTTGCAAATGGGGTATTCATACTGGTAAGTCGAATTTTTTTATTTAATTATTTTTTATTTTTAATTGTGTTTCTTCACTTTTTAAGGTCCTGGGTGGCAGTTAATTTCTGGTCAAAGAGAGGGTCAGACTCAAGTTGACAATCCTGCTTATGATGAAATGACCTATTGGTGCCATCCAATAGACGTTCATTTTGCAACTAAGGGAATTCCTGGTAAAACTATAACTTAATTATCTTTTTTGTCACTCACAAAGAATGTGCAAAGCCTTTCTAATTCATCATGTTAAATTAAAATCAATACATAGGCAGTTTTCAACAAAGAGAAAAGCCAAGTTTTGAAAAAAAAAAAAAAAAAAATTTTTTAGGTTGGCCGAAGATTTACTTACAAATTTTTCATTACGACGAGTTCGGAAGGAGCGAAGTTTGCGGTTACGGCTATTCGTTCATACCGACGACTCCTGGGTGCCATTTAATTTCATGTCCTACTTGGAAGCCTCTTGGTATAATAAATAATTTTTTCGACTTAAATTTTATAATTTTTTTAGGAAAACTATATGATAAGTTTTCTGAATATTTTATTGGAGGAGGACCTCAATTGAGAAATCCAGACATAATATTTAACGGTTTAGACCGTTTTCGATTGAGCACCGAACCAACAGGAACGGTCGAACTCGAGTTCAACTTGATACAGAAAAATTTCCAAAAATACGGCGTCGAAACTTATTAAGCTCAAAATTTGAAGACTGAAAACAATTTAGAAATGTTTTCAATTAGAATAATTTTTACGATTCTCCTTGTAAATCAAGTCATTAGCGACAATGAAACAATAACAGATTTCTGCGAAAATACCACTTGCACGACAGAGATTGAAGAAACGACAATTTACGAAGCAACCGAAACATCCAAACCGACAACTCAACCAACAACACTCCCAACAACGACGACAACAAATATTCCAAAAAATGAAGATTTTAATCGCGCATCTTCTGAATGCTTGTGTGATCTAACAGTAAGAATGTTCTTTTTCTTATATTTTTGACTTATAAATTTTAGAGCGAAAAATGTGATATAAACTGTTGCTGTGATTCAGACTGCAATGAATCGGACAGGTCGATATTTTCATTTTGCTCTTCCGATTCTTTCCGCCCTTTTCAACATTCCGGCCTCTGCTTTTCTCACGAGTTCATCTATTTGAATAATACGAGATATAAAATAAGCAAGACTGAAAAAGGACTTTTTTGCATCACCAAAGACAATTTTCCAGATCGTCTCCACTTCACCAACCAAAAAGTAAAAATGAAATAAAATCAAAAAAATTAATTCCTTTTAGGCTATCCAATCGCTCGAAAAATTCAACAAAGCCTGGAATCGAAAAAGACACTTTACATGGAAACAGTTTGAATATAAAACAATCAAGGCAGAAACTAAGGATTACAAATTTGGAAGTCCTTTATTGAAATATGACAACGCAACGAATACAATAAATAAAATAAGTGAGTAAAACCTAACCTATTCTAACCTATAAGAACATTTTCAGATTTTCCAATAAAATTGACATCGAGTTACTGCTCAAGCACAAGAGAAGTCACATTTCTTGAAAACAGCAAAAGCGACTGTATACAAAAAGGGCCATCAAATGGGCCAAATTGTGAAACAAACCTGAATTTCAATGCACAACATTATTGTGATAATAAGTTGATAAGTAAACCAGGATCATTCAACTTGTCCAATCCTGAAGTAATGTATACTTTTTGACTTTTATGCTTACTGTTAATTTTTTTAAAAGGAAACAATTGAAGAGATTATCGATGTCAAGATGATTTTATGCGACGGAAACTGCCGAGAAGTCGCTTCATTGCCAAATCCGATTTTTAACAATTCCATTTGTATGAATGTTGTCCAAAATGTTGTTTTGACAATTTACCACAACGGATCCAACGGACTATCCGAAGGGAAGTGCGAAGTCCATACGACATTCGTTGAAATCGACTCATATTTTCCACAATCATTTCAAGTCATTTTTAAATGGGCGAGAAATGAAACGAATTTTTTTCAAAGAAGCGGAACTCCTGGATATCACGAAAACAAGCCATTGTTGGCCTCAAAAATGTTAGAAAGTCAAGAAATAGAAATAAGAAATACCAACAGTCTGAAGATCGTCGGAAACCGGAAGGGCGATTGTTATGGACAAAATGACGTTCTTTTTAAAGAAAATATTAAAATGATGTGTTCTATCAAATTTTCCGAAAATAGGCTCAACAGTGATGGAGAATGTGTTAATTTATATAATGAAATCTGGACGTTATTGATGAATGAGGCCAACGAAACTAATGGACAATTGGACTTTTTGATATCGAGTTATGGCGATCCCATGCCTGGAAAAATTCATTGGGTCCCGATCAATGTTGAGAATACAAATAGCGAATATACGATGAAAAAGTCGCCTTGTCGCAACCTTTTAAGTGGAGTTTCGTATCAAATCTTGTATTCGTATTTTGGCCCTTTTTCGAACCCTCAAGCCAAAATAATCGGAGCGACGGTCAAGTTTTTGACTCAAAAAGTCGCCTGCGAATCGAAAAAATGTCACCACAAAATTACAACTTCGGTCAACTTTATCGACGTTTCGCAGCATGCTATAAACAGGTTCGCCAAAACACCCGTCGTTACCATCAAACTCCCTCAAGACTTTTTCTACCCTTTTTCTTCTTGCTCATCAAGCACATTTTCACCTTTCGTTTTTTATATATTGATGTTTTTCTACTTTTGTGTTTAATAAAGTGACTCAGATAAATAAAATAGATTTATTGCAAGCATTATACAATTTTAACTGTTTATACAACACAAAGCATGACTATTTTGATATAAAGAAAAAAAAACTGCAATTTTTTTGGTATTTAGGGAAAAAATATCACAATCAATGTAAACATTGAAATATTAAACATAAAAACAAACAAAATAGGAAGTTTTATGTACAATCACAGTAAAAACTTCAACGAAAAACAACAAAATTAAGATCTAGGGTATGGAATGGATTTGGCACATGAATCATCCATTCGGGACGAGTTTTGGTTACGATCACAAATTCTAATTTCTCACAACAACCTCAGGGTTCAAGAGCCGGGGACAAAGTGAAAGTTAGGCACTTATGTGAGAAATGAATGTCTAGAGGTTTACTATTTACAAGATCGAAACAAATAACTTTTTTTGAAGGATTATCACAAAATAAATTCATGTCTTTTTTGTCTGCAAAGACTATTTTTGATGGTGCCTAGCTTCAGCCTCGCATCTCTCGATTATACCTCAGCCTGAGAAAAAATAAAAAATAAATAAAACAAAATAATAAATAAAATAAAAAAAAAGACAAAACAAAAATAATACTTCCTAGAGTGCCAAAAATTGCGATTATCACTTGGGAAGAGAATTTGTCCTCTTAGTGATAAGGGCCCAAATAATAAAGTGTTCGTGTGCGACAGGCTCAGGTTTTAAGCCAAGTAAGGACCACGAAAAAACGATTCTTGGCATTATCATTGCTACTTAACCGGTAAATAATAGGAAAGGGTTAAATTTAGGAGGCTAGACACCATAAATACATTACTAAAAGCAATAAAAGGTGCAATCTTTCCAATTTCAAACTATAAAGCACAACCATTATGCATAGGAAGTATGAGCGTCTGGAGGTAAGGGGAAGATAAGTACAACAGATGAAAAGAATGTTCTATCCAATCACAGCAATCCTTTCATTATCTTAATTTCTATTGGCTGTCATCCCCTCCATTTCTATTGGCCCAAAATTGTGCAACCCTTTTGGGGCCAGAGACAATCTTTTCATCTGTGGACTTCCAGGGCCTCAAGAATGGACCTTTTGGTCCAATTCTTGAGTTGAAAAAAGGAAATAATACATTTTTTTAATTTGTTCCTAAATTACAATTAAAAGATCTAAAATTTTAGGATTGATTATATTTCAGTTTCAGTACGAAAAATTGATTTTTTAGTATGGAGGACGCGCTCGTCACCACTTGAATTACTGGAACCGGAACGTGATCTGGACGTGTGGACGAGAGGGTCTGAATTTTTACATTTGTACAAAACGGGCGTATAAGGGTCGACGACGTTGTCCAATAGAATGTTATTCGATCCTACCTGAAGTCGGACTGAGCAGTGTCTGGGACCGGAAACTCGCTGCTCGCTTTCGCTTTGTTTCGCTGGCTTGTCGAACGATATGAGGTCGCTTTCTTGCTTCGGAGTGTTCGCTTTGCTCTGCCAACTTAACGAGCTGCATTCGCTGTTGGCACTCGTTATCGACGAATTTTCCATCGAGTCGATATTCACGAGAATACCTTCGGTCACACTAAACGGGCTCTTATCTCGTTTATCTTCGTCTTCCCAGTCAAAACTATTTTTCATAGTTTCACTTCTTTTGTCTACGGGAGAAGCATCCTTTTCGATTTTACTCAATACTAATTTGTTTGATTTAATTAAAGGGATAACTGATGAGTTTTTATCTATAGGATCGCTTGTTTGAGTTGATTTAGCACTTTTATGTTTGTTGCAAGTGCAAGTATCACAGTGTTTGATTTGAGAGCGCTCCTTTTCCCTTTCTTCTAAGATTTTCGCCATAATCGCTGCAGAGACGATATCGACAGGCTGGTGGTTCGGTTTTTCTTCGGATGCTTCTTTTTCTGAAAATAAAAGTTTAAGTTTTGGGGTGTTTGTTTTTGAATGAAGGGGATACCTAAGTTTCCTTTGTTGATGGAATAGACCATCGCTGTGGGTGGGTAGGTCGGGATGGGGACTTTGATCGTCTTCATCTCCGCTTTGGGCTGGACGTTCCCGTTTCCGTCGGACTGCCTCCGCTTGCTCGAGATGTACATCCTCACCTTCTGCTGCATCTCACTCGGTAACTGTAACAGGAAACTCATAAACTTAAAATAAGCGCCGTGTATGGTAACGAATACCTGAAATGATTTTTACCGAATCGTATTTCTGAGAAACGAAATTTGAAGGCTTGCACTGGAGGAGCTGGATGGCCAGGTTGACATCGTTCCGGTACCGCTCCTATCAACAAAAAAAGAAAAAAATCTCTTTTTAGGATAATTTCCAAAATTTTAGAAGTTTCTAAATGAGTGTATGGATCAGTCAAGATATATAAAAAAAATTTACAGAAGAGATGGCAAGCATAGTAGCCCTTGTTCCAGTACATTGAGATCATGGATTGATTTAATTCCAAGGATAAATAAAAAGCTTGAATTTTCCGTCCCGTAAAATCCAACCTTCCTAGTCAAAAAGGTTCAAGATTTTACTGAAAAGGGTCTTTCTAGTCATTTAAAGGCTCAAATCAGCCTAAAAGGGTTTTCTCATTAAAAAAAGGTTCAAATTCTGGCTGAATAGGGTATTAATTCTAGTCATAAAAGGAAGAAGGGTCTTTTCTCGTTAAAAAAAAAGTTCAAGATCTGCCTGAAAAGGGTCTTTCAAATTACGGTTTAGATCAGCCTTAAAAGGGTCTTTTCACGTAGAAAAAGGTTCAAAATCTGGCTAAAAAAGGAGGCCCATCGGTAAAATTCTAAGGAAATAAGATTTTTATCCTTCTTTGAACACAATGGGCCCTTTTTAGCTTGATTATTGATCATTTTTGGACACTGGGGCCCTTATAACTAGTTATCATTCCTTTACGACAAATAGAGCCCTTTTTAGCTTGGTTTTTGGTCTTTTTAGGAGGGGCTCTTTCAACCATATTTTGTTTCTATCCTAAAAAGGCCTTAGGGATAAAAGAGTCATTTTAGGCGAAAAAAGTTTAAAATCTTTCCTAACAGTGATCTTTATTGTAAAAGAAAATGCTACACAATTTCATTTCCTAGGAATGTATGAAAAGGCCTCACTATGCATAATATGAGCGCATGTTTTGTAAACTTTCTCCTATTTGGTTAACTCTTTGGAATGTGTGTTTTGTAAACTAACTTGAGCCAATCCCAAATTTTTGCACCAGCAAATATCAATAATAAAGTAAATAGGGGTTCGAAGGTTTTTTTTTATAGCTCTTATTCCACATAAGTACTAAAAGGGCTCCCCTTGCCTCACCCCCTGGGGATAGGAGGGGGGATTACAGGACCGTGATCCGGACTGGACACCCATCCAAATCCTAACTTATGCTCAGAAACTAATCTCCCTCCTTTAAAATGTTCAAATCAAGGCTAAGCCTATTCCACTTCACCATTCAGTTCTTACTAACAATAGCAAAACTACTAATCCATACAGTCACTGATCTTTCAGTTTGTAATCTTTAAGTATAACTTACATTTTCTTCTTGAAGTCGGGTAACATTAAATTTTTCATCAACTAAACGTTTGGTTAAATTCGATACTTCGTTAGTAAGTGCATTTTTTTCAGTCTCACATTTATCGACAATTCTCAAAAGTTTGTCTTCTAAATTCTGGTTTACTCTTTGAACCCTTTTATGGGCTTCATAGAGGCTGAAAATAATAAAACCAATTTAGTTTCAAGTTTCATTTCAAGTTGAATAGTTTACCGTGAATATTTGTCTTGCCAAGTAAGAAGCTCTTCGGAAATAGCGGCCATTTCGCCATTCGGAAATTTGTCGGCTTCTTTCAAAAAGTTGGTCTCCATCGTCAAAATGTGATTTTCTTTTTCCAAAAGTTGCTGCTTCAAATTCTCGATTTCAACGTGGAGATGGAGGCCTGAATGGTCGCCGCAGTCTCGACAATGACATCCGCATCCCTAAAGTCAGAAAATTTTTATTTTAGAAATAACCTTGAAAAATAAGGTTTCAAAAGTAGGTATTTGGATCACCTTGGAGAAGTATTCTAAACAAAAAATATACTTACATTGCATTTTTTAGCTTTTGGGGACATGATAAACTTAAAAGAGCGAACAAAAAATAAGACGAGATTTTCCTTCTGTTCTCCAGCTTTTGATGTTTGAAGTCACCTTTTCACATAATGAACGTCAGTGGAACTTGATTGGTTCGAAAAATGTTTCGCACAAAAAGCCACGACATCAAAAAACGAATTTGGTGAAGGACGTTTGGATGAAAACAGAAGGCTTTTGTTATGACTTGGAACCGCGTAGAGACGTGATTATTACGAAGTAAACCGAAAAAGTGGAGCGAGGAAAAGATTTGGCGAAAGTAGTAGAAAATTTCACTTCCCTATCTAATTTTGAGATGGGGTCCTGGGAACGGGAACCTTGATTTTTTCGCTTTTTCCTGCGATGACTACGGAAATGATCGTGGAGGGAGCGCCTGCGTGATTGGTTCTTGGCCGTACCCTCCGTTTTTCAAATATATTAGGCACAGATATTAGGTCAGCAATTTGATGCTGAATTATTTGTGAAAAGCCTCCTAATTTTGCAGCTTAGAAAACCACCGGGAATTTTTAGCATCCAAAAATTGATTTGTTTCAGGTATGGCCTGGCCTCATGACGTAGAAAATCAAAGGCCAGTTTAGACCCCTTCATATCTGGTTTAAACAGCCTTCTAGCCAGTTTGGACCCTTTTGGCCAGTTCGGAACCTTTTAGCCAGTTTCGACCACTCTCTAGCCAGATAGGACCCTTTTTAGCCAGTATGAACCCATTTCTAGCCCGTATAGACCAATCTGCCAGTTTGGACCTTTTTAGTCAGTTTGGACTTTTTCTTGCCAGTTCGGACCCTTTTAGCCAGTTTCGACCACTCTCTAGCTGGATAGGATCCTTTTTAGCCAGTATGAACCCATTTCTAGCCCGTATAGACCAATCTGCCAGTTTGGACCTGTTTTAGCCAGTTCGGACCCTTTTAGCCAGTTTGGACCACTCTCTAGCCAGTTTGGACCACTCTCTAGCCAGTTCGGACCACTCTCTAGCCAGTTCGGACCCTTTTAGCCAGTATACACCCATTTCTAGCCAGTTTGGACCTTTTTAGCCAGTTTGGACTATTGTAGCAAGTTTGAACCCCTTTCTACCCAGTTTAAACCTTTTTAGCCAGTTTGAACCACTTTTTAACCAGTTTGGACCCTATTGAGCCTGTATGGACTCATTTCTAGCCAGTATAGACCCATTTCTAGCCAGTTTGGACCATTGTAGCAAGTTTGGACCCCTTTCTAGCAAGTTTAGACATTTTTAGCCAGTTTGACCCTTCTGAAGCCAGTTTGGAACCTTTTTCTAACAAGTTTCTTACAGAAACTACACAAATCTTGAAAAATATTTGATCGAAAGGAAGTGGAAAGTTTTGTTTTGGCAGAACAAAAATTATTGCACTTCTTGCAGGAATAATTTCCTTCCGACCTTCCCTGAACGATTTCTCAATGCTATGACATATTCCACATTTCAGAGGGTTGTGTCTGTTGGCGACCAATCCTTGGTTTTAACCCATTTATTCGGTAAAAAATCTTCGTTTCTGCAAAGTTATCAGTTTTGGGCTGAAAAAACACAGGTTTTGGAACATTTTTTGTGTGTTCCTTCTCAGATATCGACTGTATATTGCAGAATGCTTTCCAATTTTTTAAGAGGTCAAAAGTGGAATCCGAAGGAGGAAAGGGGATGCCGAATATAGGAGCGGAGGTGCCGAAGCAACGTGCCCCGGTCGAGGTGCTTTCCTCTTCCGCCCGATCCTAACTAGGAGCCCAGAATACGGAAAGAGCTCCACTAGCGGAGATGAGAAACTCCGTTTAATTTCAACTATGCTTTTAGGTATTTTTAGTTTAAATTCAAAAATATAAAAATTTATAATTTGGAGGATTCGTATTTTTGAGATTTCATTTCATTTTAGCTTTTCAATGTGGATAGATGTTCTGTGAACGGACTACAGGTTTGGGTGTTTTGTGTTGCACTGAGAGGAAGCTCTTTTCAAATTCTGCCCTCCTAGTCAGAAACGGTCGGAAGAAGGACGACGATCATCGGGGCACATTTGACAGCCGCTCCTACATCGCTCCCTACGTTTTGTTTCCTCACTACGGAAACCGAAGGTAGTGGAAGGTGGAAGCTTTGTGATCGTCCTAGAGGCAGCAAGCGGTCTAAATTTTTGCTCGTCCAAAATGAAAATTTCCACTTCTCTTTTGCATTTTAGATGATTCTGAACAAATTTGGTCCCATGCCTGTCTCTCAATTTTTGCCCCGGGCAAAACTACAATAATTTTCCGATCTTCAATTTTTTCTCCGATTTCAATCTTTTCTATCTTCGTTTTAAATTTTTTCTGACCACCTACTAGCTTTATTTGAGTAACTTTTTTAACCACTAGAATGTGCTTTATCAGTTTTAATCTATGGTCCAAGTGGTAACAGTCAACACGTGCTGAAACCTCCTACATTTTCTTTTATTGTTTAATGTGTTTTTTCAATAAAACTACTAATTAATCCTATTATTGGCTTTTACTATGTCTTTGGTTGCAAA
Source organism: Orius laevigatus (assembly GCA_018703685.1). Taxonomy (NCBI): domain Eukaryota; kingdom Metazoa; phylum Arthropoda; class Insecta; order Hemiptera; family Anthocoridae; genus Orius; species Orius laevigatus. The sequence continues at coordinate 65,543 of JAGWEN010002036.1, read as the reverse complement.
TGAAACCGAAGAGGTCCAAGATAAAAAGGTAAAACATACACGAAAATATAGCTTTAACACATTTTTCAGGAGGAAGCAAAAACCCAAGGACTCCTTTTATTCAAAGATTTGGCCCGAAATGCCAATCAAGTCACTGAATTATTGCAACAGTTGCTTTCACGATTAAATAAAGGAGAATTGGATTGTAAAAACGTAAGAATCGCTTTTTAGTATTAGTTTCGATAACAAGAAGTTTCAGGGTATTAGTCTGTTAGATGTCAAAAATCAACTTTTGACCTTCTATTTACTGAATATGGTCCAAGTAATTGTATCCAAGGCGACTGGGAAGTCTCTAGTTGGTAGTCCATCTGTTGGTAATGTAAATTTTTGTAAAAATCATCGTTTATTGTTTAATTTTAGATATGCTTGTCGAACTGAGAGTGATTTTGGAAAAGATTCGTCCTATCGATCTCAAACTTAAGTATCAAATTGACAAACTTGTCAAAATCGCGATTTCAGGGTCGGTCAACATAAATGATCCGAGTCGCTTCAAAGCAAATCCTTCCAACATGATATCTGAAGTAAGTTCAAGGTCTTAATGTGTGGACTGGCACCATAGAATTAGGGTGGGTTTTCTCACTTTTTGAGGCAAATTTTTAGATTTTAAGAGAGAAAAGAGGCTGTTTGTAGTTGATCTTGGGGTTTAAACCCAAAACGTTTGCATTTTCTGTCAAATAACACCAATATTTTACTCTAAAAATTCAAAACGAACATTCAAAACACAATCTTTTGTAGTTTGGATTTGTTCAGTATTGATTTTTGAGCTTAAGTATTTGTTTTGAAAATGTTGATTTTAAAGGCTTTTAGACAAAAAATTGTGTTTTTGATAGGAAAATTGCCTCTTCAAATGTTCATTTTGAGGTTTTTCAATGCGGTTTTTTTTTCAGTAAATTTCGGTGGTTGATTTTGAAGAGTTTTACTGAAATTTTGCTTTTTACAACGTTAATTTAGGGTTTTTGGACAAAAAATTGTTTTTCTAGTTTGATTCTGTCTTGGGGAGCATGTGAGGGGTTAGTCCACCTCCCTTCTTGGGCTATTTTTCCCCATATTTATGGTCATTAATTTATCTTTTAGGTTGATGATGAAAATGAATCTGGAGAAGAATCGGCTGAGGAAGACAAAGAAAAGAAGAAATCTGGACTTTACGTCCCTCCGAAATTATCTGCTGTTCATTATGGTAATTCTTTGAAATCTCTATATTGAGTTTAACTTCTTGATTTAAGATGGTGACGAATCGATAAGTACGAAACGACAAAAACTGATTGAAAGGGCTCGCAAACATGCGCTTCAAAGTTCTGTAATGCAGGAGCTCAAGGAAGAATATTTGGATACTCCAGTTGAAGTCAAGATGACGAATTCACTTAAACAGAAGGAAGATAAATATCAAAAGAGAAAACAAGAGTATGCATTTTTTTCTCTCATTCTTTTGTTTTTAATTGATTCTTTTAGATTTGAAGAAGAATACATGACCCGGTTGCCCGTAACCAAACTGGATAAGCGGAGGTCGAAGCAACTTAGTCTTTTAAGTGGTTTGGGAGATGAAATAACCAGATTTGAAGACACGAGTATATTACGTGGTGATGAAAGTTCGTTAAACAAAAAGAGGAAAAAGGGGAAAAGGAAAATGTCAGGTCACAAAAGAGGTAGAAAATAAAACAAGCATTTTTCATATTTATTAATTGTTTTGTTTTAGGAGGAAAAAAGAAAAGGAGAAAAACGATGTAAAGGATTTTATTTTTGTTGAACAAAATATCAAAATAAATTTTACAATATTATCACATATTTGTGTTTTTTAGTACCTAAGTCAAGGGTTGGAAAAATGGGTTCCTATGATATCAACGAAGTTGAAAAATACTGTATTTATTGAATTCTGAACATGTTCGTGCAATTCCTCCTATCCTAGGGGTGAGGCAAAGGGCTCCTGAAATGCATTATGTGAAATAAGAACTCCCTTTCTAAATGGACTGATGGACCAGTTCACTGGAGGCTGCTACCAAGCAACTAGCCATTGAAGAGAAAGACAAGTCAGGTTGCAAAGACTCAAAATTCGGAGAATCATGACAGCACAATTTGATTACATGCAATATTCTAAAAAATTACTGAAATCAAAGGGTTATGGTGAAACGTTATGGTGAAAAACATTGTTATATGACGTTCTGACAGAACACTGTCTATAGTTTTCCTGTGGTGTTCCACGAGGATATCACCTTGGCCCGATTTTGTTTCTGATGTTTTTTGTTAACGAGGTTAGCAACATCTTTCGAGACTGTGCGATGTCCATTCTAGCTGACGATCTCAAGCTTTACGAATGCGATTTGCGAATTCCATGTCAGATGGTATTGTTTTTCAGGATTACATTGGTTCCTTTTACTATTGGTGCTCTGAGAATCACCTCTCACTAAACTTTGAAAGTGCTCACCAATTTCCATATTGTGATTCTCTCATTCTCCTTAAGATTCTTAAAATTAAAAAAAAGAAAAAAAAAAAAAACAACGAATTTTTGAGCCCTGTTCTTCCAGGGCCAAAATTATTTCGTTACTTCCCTCCAGGCAATCGGATGTTGAATCCGCTAAACCGAAAGACCCTCAAGTATTGCGGGTTGAGTATTTGAAAAGTCCCCTTCCCCCTCACAAAACGACACATTTTCAAAAAAATTTGAATATTTTCGACATCCAATCTCTCGTTATCCGTCGTTCCCACGTATATTCGTTATAACTGGAGCCTAAAATCATCTGTAAGGGAGCGTATATTGCGAAATCCGGGGGTGTAAACAAGCAAAGAAGTGGGAGAGGACATACTTCGGAGGCTTTTAAGTACAAAATAACGCATTAGTCTTCGGGATGTTCTCATCGTGTTCTGACTGTACGATGTGGAGACGTAGGCCGACCAATGTCAGAAGGAGAGGGACCCTTCCTCTCCCTAAACCTCCGAGATATTCCATTTCTTCCAACGGTAGGTACTGTTTAAAAATTTTTAGATCAAAATAGCCATAAAATTGGCCAGTATGATATTCTGGTACCAACTTCATCCCCCCTGATATCGTCCCTGGATTTCAAAAAGCAAAAAAATGGAGGAGGGACTCGTCTAAAATTAGATCGAAACAGAAAAAACCATATCTCGGCTACTATTAGTCGCAGAAACGTCCGTGATATGATAAGTCCTGCATAATGTATCCCTATTACTTTTGGTACGTCTGCTGCCGAAAGGAGCCTTCATCCCACAGAGAAAGAAGACCGAAGACGCCTCCACCAAGACGAAAGCCTCATCGTCTTCCCAAACCTCGCACTACAGAAGAAAGTAGATCTCATTCTGGTAGAGTTAATCATTTTAATATAGCATCAAGCGGATTAGTAGGCTTTCTTCCATTTGTCGTAAAAATATGTAATAAAATAAGTAATAAATTTTTTTGCAGTGATAGCAATATGCTTTAATTCATTAAATGGTGATGCCACAGAGAAGTTTCGCAACAAATAATTGTTTCATTTTATTTGGAGAACGTGAAAATCAATCATTTTTATAGAGGAATTTTTATTTTTTGACGTATTACTTACTTGGTCGCAATGAAAAACAAAAGTTTCCGATTCAATCACCATTTCAATTTTAGAAGCGAAAAAAGACTGTGAGTCCCTCTTGTGTACCCACCTCTTGACCTTTAAAATGATATAAAATAAAAATCTACTTTATTGAAGAGGATTCTCTAAAGTTTTGTGGAACCGAAAAAAGACTGTGAATCCCTCGAGAACCACCTCTTAACATTTAAAATGATATAAAATAAAAATCTGCTTATTAAAACCTTAGTTCAGAAAGAATTAAGAATTCAGCGAGAAAATGAAAAGAGTCTACAAATTCTTCTGTTTTGGGAGTAATTCAAGTAGGTAAACATTTTCAGTTTATTTTAAAAAGCCACTTAGCAGCTTGAATATTAACATTTAGAGGGAAAAACACCTCTGTTCTTGGTACTCTTGTGTAGTATTTAACCACACTAAAGTAGCACACTTTTAAGGGGGTATTCCGGCCCTATGCTAATCAATTTTTGCCTTCCTTTGGGATCGCGTAACTTCTTTAATTTGTCTTTCAAAGAAAAGTACAACGTACATGGATTTGCATGGTGGCGAAATCGACTCAAGGGTGCCCTTAGGATATTTTTCTGATTGCTTCCATACCAGGGTCGGATAGGTAAAATTTAGGGCCCGTTAAACTCTCATAACGCCCCCCCCCCCACTTTGGAATGTAAAAAAAAAGCTTTAAGAGCCCCTCGTGCCCAAACAGGATCAAAAATCATCAAGATAAAAAGGGCCCTATCTGTCATAAAGGAATAGTATCCATAAAGTTCCCCTAGTGTTCAAAAAGGATCAAAATCTAAGCGAACAAGGGCCCTCATTTGTGGTAAAGGAGTAGTATCTTGTTAAAAGGGAATGTCCAAAAAGGGTCAAAAATCAAGCTTAAAAAGGCCCTGTTTGTCGTAAAGGAATAGTATCTAGTTAAAAGAGCCCCTAATGTCCACAAAGGAACGAATTCTTGATATAAAGGGCCCCTCGTATCCAAAAAAGATTTTAAAAAAAATCAAGCTAAAAAGGGCCTATTTTTCAAAAAGCAATAGTATCCAGTTAAAAGGGCCTCTTAAGTCCAAAATGTATCAAAATCAAAGTGTATCGTAAAGGAACAAATTCTCGTTAAAAGGGCCCCTCGTGTCCATTTTTCCAATCTCCCTGTGGGCCTACCTGACCTTGTTCACTATCACTACGGTTGGATGCTGTAAAACTTGTGATTTAAAAAATAATTTATTGCCCATTGATTATGAACTTTCAGTTGTAAACTTAATGGAGTGTGTTTTTTATATTGAGTATATTAGTTCTAATCGTGCTCCATCCTACACAGCACTTTGCCAAGATTAAATTTTTTTATTGCTTTCCACAGAATAGCTTTTCGGCTCTGGTGACCAAAAATGGCCAACGAAATTAATCGGTTTAAGGCCAAGTAGATACGAAATTCTGAATCAAAGATTTCTAGGATTAAAGGTATCGCTAGTTGCCCTACTTTTGATCTGATAAAAGACGAGAATAGTCATCAGGAGCATTCATTACCTTAACTGTCCATGTCACAACGAGACCAAAATAAGAAAATAATCACTTTTAAAGACGTGCTTCATTGAAAAGGCTTAAAAACCTTGAAAGGCCCACTCTCCCATCCCACAATCGCCTCACCCTTGTTAGTCAAATAAATTAAATGGATTTTTTAACACGTTCCCTCCAGGCATCTGCGATTATTATGATATATTCAACAAACTCCTTTTTGGCATATCGACGAAAGACTCTTCTGCATAAAAAGGAGTGACTCAAAACCGTAAATATGTAAAAATCTTAAAATTCATATAAATAAATGTCATAATTTTTTTTTTTCTCTTAGATCTTATTGCATTTTACGACCATATTCAAAAGATTTATTGCATTCGATTCTAAAAATAAAATAAAAATTATTGAGGACTCAAATCGGTGGCTATTCTGAATAAAATATTTTCTTTCAATTTTTGAGATCAAAGGACGGAAGTAGGTCAGAAAGTCAACATTAAAAATCACCTAAATGGAAATCCATTTTTGGGTGGGCGATTTTTGTCAAGGGCGTTTTGGAATAGAGAAGCCTCATCCTACGTTAAAAGCTCGAAGATTATAAACGGAACGATTGTTAAGACAACTTCCTACTTGCATCATCATTATCAGAGTCATAATTGATCCATCGTCGCTGACCATTGAAATCTTTTATGTATTTATAACGTCGCTTTATTATAATGGGACTCTTTTAAAAACGAATTAGTCACTTTCGGGCGTGGGCGTTTTGTTTATACAATAATTTAGACTTCAAGGATTCCTTTTATAAAACAGAGAGTCCAAGCCTCTTATGTCCGTTTGATGATTTACCAAATAATGTCAATATTGTTTCGCTTTATTTATAGAACTCGGGCTGATTTATGGCGGCGTTTTAGGTTTTTTACTTGGTCATCATCCAAAACTGGGCTTTCGGTGTTTTCCTTTCCAATATGCGGTCAATCTTTCTTCAGAACGTTGTATTGATGGAGGCTTCCGGAAAAAAAGTGGTCACAGGTCGTGAGACGGTCCTATCCCAGTGGTGGTGGTGGTGGAGGAGGAGGAAATGGGGAAAAGTCAGCATTGCCATGTCTACCACTTCCATCTTAACCATTTTCAGGATGGAAATTTACTAATGGTCCCCCAGATCATTGAAAACGGAGAAACAAAAGTCAAATGCAGAAATTTCTGGCCCACTAAAAGGAAATCTTAACAAAATCACAAAAATTGATATCTTTTAGCTATTTGGAGCGCTGAGTAGGTACGAATGTGTTTTTGTTTTTGGCTAGAAAATTTTTCCTGGGATAGTTAGCTAAGTTGAAAGTGGTTTTTTAGTGATATTTTGGCGATAACTCAGAAATTATTGGTCTTAAAATTTTTCAACGAATCTAGCCAAAAACAGCCAATCTAGAATAGAGAGAAAAAAAAATGAGTTCGTAAAAAAAACTGACCCTGACTCAGAAATTTTCATGGTAAATTATAGAAAAATATTCCATGGTTTGTTTGATAAGTTATTTAATTGAGGTAGAATTATAAAACGTGCCTCTCCCACACGAAAAACTGGAAGGACGTTTACCAAAAATAAGGCAAAATTTTTCGTGATTATACAGATTATCCAGTCTAATCTTCAGGCATTACTTTTTATAGACAAAGGGCGTATTTTTGATAAATTATTTAATTTTTTCAGAGGTTGTGGATAAAGGAGTCATTGAAGTGAACCATGTGGATCCTTTACTTCAGCAAAATGGTGAAGACCACAATACTGATTTATTCGAATTGATGTGGAGAAAAGAGAAGCCTCAGTTGATCGTTCGAAGGGGACATGCTTTTAGTTTGAGAATCGAACTGTCTCGTCTGTACAGTGAAGAGGACGATTCTATGTCTTTCATTTTTACTTTAAAAGGTATGCAGATTTATAAAGCGATAGACTAATTGCTTTTCAGACTGTGATCAGCCAAGTTTGGGACAGGGGACCCTCGTTGCAGTTCCTTTGCAAAAAAGGGATCGACCTTTGGTCAAAGAATTCGGGATGTGGACTGCAGAACTTGAATGGATCTCGACAAGTTCAATCACAGTGAAGGTTCGGATTCAAAATTAACCAACTGTCACTAAATTTTCTGCAGATAACACCTCCTGTCAACTGCATAGTTGGAAAGTGGAAAATGGATATTGATACAAAGCTGTCTCAAAATTTAAATTTGAATTATATGTACAGAGGATTTATTTATGTGCTTTTTAATCCTTGGCATATAGGTAAGTCGGAATGTTTAAAAAAGTATGAAAATATTTTGTAAATTAGAGGACGACGTTTACCTCAGAGATAGCGACGAACGTAACGAATACGTTTTGAACGAATCCGGCCTTATGTACAGAGGGACGGCAGAAAGGATGAAACCTACGCCTTGGAAATATTCCCAGTTTGACACCAACATTTTGGACTGCGCCTTACTTTTGTTTAACAAAGTCAGCAAAATTCCCTACACGAGTATGAACAACTCTGTGAAAGTTTGTCGTGCTTTGTCCGCATCGGTAAGCATTTTTTTGAGGTAAAACATCCGAATGACTGGTTTGTAGGTGAATTCGCAAGACGATAAAGGTGTCGTCACTGGGAACTGGAGTGAAGACTACAGCGGAGGGAAGTCTCCAACATCATGGACAGGAAGCGCGGATATCCTTCAGAAATATTTCAAAACCCAAAAATCGGTTAAATATGGCCAATGTTGGGTGTTTGCAGGAGTTCTAACCACTGGTAAATGCATGATCAATGAATTCCTTTAAAGCCTGGTTTTAGTTTGCCGTGCACTTGGCATTCCTGCAAGGCCGGTGACATGCTTTGAGAGCGGCCACGATACCAAAGGAAGCTTGACCATTGATTACTACTATGATGAAGAATTGCGTCTCATGAAAGAATTTACCCCAGAATCGATATGGTTCGTCCCTTTTCTATCTTTTAGCTAAATCCGAAATTTTGAAGGAATTATCATGTTTGGACTGAAGTGTTTTTAAAACGACCGGACATCGGTTATGAATTCAACGGATGGCAAGTCATCGATTCGACACCTCAAGAATTAAGCGAGGACCAATTCAGGTGTGGCCCTGCTTCTGTTTATGGCGTGAAAATCGGACGAATTTTAAAACCTTACGATGTCGACTTTGTGTATGGTGAAGTCAACGCCGATGTCCTCTATTGGAAATACGAAGGCCCAAACAAGCCTTTAAAACTTTTAAAAACTGACACCAAAAGGTTCGATTCTTTATAATATGGATCGTCCTGTTTTAACTTTTTTGCAGAGTTGGACAAAAAATATTGACAAAAGCTGTTGGGGAGTTTGAAAAAGAAGACATCACTGACAACTACAAACATCCTGAAGGTGAAAATTATGAATTGAAGAAAAGGTTACATTTCCATTTTAGATTCGCATGAAGAAAGACTGACTATGCACAATGCATTAAAAAAAAGTGGAAACGTTCTAAGCAGGTATTATCTAAACGAAAGCTTCAACGACATCAAATTCGATCTTCAGCTAATCGATGATATCGTCATCGGTTCTTCGTTTAAGTAAATTTTGCACTCTGATCATTGAAAAAAATTGACTTTTTGTTTTCAGCGTTATTTTGAAAATGATTAACAGAAGTTTGATTAATGACTACAGAGTTATTGTGACTTTGGCCATTTCGACAGTTTCTTATACGGGGAAAGACAGAAATGCTGTTAAAAAGATACAAAGAGATATCAAAGTCGATAAAAAAACAGGTAAAGCTCAAAAATAAAGCTAAAAAGGTCCCTTTTAGTCGTAAAGGAACAAAATAGGGCCCTAGAGTCCAAAAAGGGTCAAAAACCAAGATAAAAGGGCCCAGTTTGTCCTAAAGAATTTAGTTAAAAGGTCCCCTAGAGAAGGATCAAAAATAAAGCTAAAAAGGGCTTTTTTCGTCGTAAGGAACCAAATCTAGTTGAAAGAGCCCTTTGTGTCCAAAAAGGATCAAAAATCTTGCTGAAAATGCCCTATTATCTTTAGTAAAGGAACAAAATTTAGATAAAAGAGCACCTTGTGTCCAAAAAGGATCAAAAATTAAGAAAAAAAGGTCCTTTTTTGTCGTAAAGGAACAAAATCTTGTTCCCTTCATGGTGGCCCATCAGTGTTTTACCTAAATTTTCAGGCGACGACATCATAATGAAAGTTACATATTTCGAATACGAAGATAAACTTCTCGAACAATCCGCATTTAACGTTTCATGTCTTGCCAAAGTTGTGGACACAGATTACGAATATTACGCCGAACAAGATTTCCGAGTGAGGCAGCCCGACATAAAACTGACCGTAAGACAGGCCGCACTATCTATGAAGCAAAACTCGAACTAACCCATGTTTAAGGTGGCTGGAGATCCATTAGTGGGAAAACCTGTTAAAATCAAAGCGAGCTTCAAAAACCCCCTTCCGGTCGACATACGAAAAGGGAAGCTGACCATCGATGGCCCAGGATTCGTCGAAAAACCAAAAGTTAAAATTCTAAAGTGAGATTTCTTTCATAAAATGAAGGTGAAAAATAAACAAAACCTTTCAGCGCTCCAGCCAACGGTGAGATATCGGCGGAATTCATACTCATACCTAAATATCTCGGCGATCATACTATCATCGCTAAATTCACATCCAACGAACTATCAGATGTCGATGGTTATCTAAGAGTATCGGTCAATAAATAAGTACTTTCCTTGAGTACCCCATAACTACAAGGCTCATCCACACAACTAAAAATATATTATGTCTATTAATTAAATATTAGTTCTACATTGTATTCCAAGGTGTACATATAATTGCAAGTATTTCTTGATTGTTGCTAATAAAATGCATGTCCTTATTGTAACCTTTTGTTTGTTCTATTCTTTCCTAAATTGAAATTTTTAAACTGATGATTCTAGGGGCAAATGAACAGTAGTTATCGCGGTGGTTGCGAGGAAAATACGTGCTGGCCCTGAAAAGAGCCAGCGTAGCGTACAGAACCACGCGATGGGTTATAGTGAGAGGCCAAGTGGCCAGGGTGGCTAACTAGAGCCGATGTAGAAGCCGGGAGGGCGAGAGAGCGGTTCGGCGTGAGAAAGCAGCGAGGGTCCGTTCGAGTCTCGAGCCCGGAGAAGGGCGAGCGCCGAGGGCCGAAGCCCGGCGAGGCGGCTTGGAGTTTCTTCGGCTTCTTGTTGATATAGTGAGAGTTCGTTTTGGTCTGCATAGTGCATAAAGACCTTTTACAGTCGCCAGTTTTATAGGGAAGGGGAATACCGCAAAGAGAGCGCTAGTGAGGATTCTAGAACGTTCTAGAACGATTGAGGGCGGTTCCCCTTGCCTTTTGGCGGGAAAGTCTTTATTGATATTTTACATGTATTCATTTAATTTACATAATTTGAAATATTTACAAAAGAAATAGGCAGGCGCTTTTGCTTGAATGAGTGGCGAAGGCGAATAGAGCCGCCACAGTAGTGTTAAAAAAAGGATCTAAAGTCAAGCTAAAAAGGTTCCTAATAACTAGTGTACCTAATAACTAGGGCCCATCGTCTCCAAAAAAGAATCTAGACTCTTGTATGACCGGCCCTCCACCATCCCGAACTCTAGATTCTAGGTCATTCGAATGACTTTTTGTTCCTGAAGTTAAAGAGTTAAAAGGTTTCGAAATAAAATGCTCCGGAACAGTTCCCAGGGCTCGCATGCATCTCAGGACAATGGGATACGCAACAAGGCACGCAACCGTCAAAATAAAACGGCGGTCAGCCTTCCTTCTATCTCTAAATCAATTAGCAACTAAAGCAAAAAAATTTTATTGTTCTTAATTAAAGACGGGAACAAATAAAGCACAATGCCGTTTGAATTTTTTCTCTACGATGAAAAATAGATTTTTAATGATTTTTTGAAATAATGGAAATTTGACGCTTTGATACCACGCTGATAACAGGCAGGTCCTCCCGCGTCATAGCATCCCAAGCTATTGAGACCGCATCATTATTTAAAAATTAAAACCGGGGGAACCTCCTCGTCGGTTACCTATATAAATAAATAAATAAAAACGCATTTATTACACTAAAGGCGTAGAGCCAATATAAAAACCTCGCGTATTTAGTTGAATAATAATGGAATCTAAAAAAACGAAAGTTAGTAGAAAGTGTTTCGTGCCGTTCTGTAAAAATACGATGACTTCTGAAAAGATTTTTGTAACCGTAAGTGTTTTTACAGTCACACTTTTTTATTTTCATTTATACGTTATTTAAACTTTGTTTTATTATTGAATTTTTATTATTGGTTTTTTACTATACAATTTCAACGCTTAAACTAACGGGATTTCTTTTATTCCTAATTCTTATACCTAAAAGGGTTGTTGAACCTGTTGACGGTTGTATGGTCTCATGACGTCACACCACCAAAATGCTATTTTTTGAAACCTCCCAGAAATTACGAAATAATTAATTAAATTAAAAATTAATTATTGAATATTTGAAGTTTTTAACATTTTAAATGCTTATTTTTAGACCTACTTTATCGGAAAAATAGGCTTGTTTAAGAACTTTTTGACCCACTTTAGTTGCTAATTGTTGTCGGTTTCAAACCTAATTAAAGACCGCCCTCTTAACATGATGGATTAGTTTGTCGCTCCTTTGATCTGTTAAGTCGTAATAAACATTTTCTCATTATCCTCTCTCGAGGAGCATTTTCTCAAAACTTTCAAAAATTCAATATTCTTTATTTTTTGGAGCTTTAGGGTATAAAACTGGTTCAGGCATCAACTTATGGAAGACGACGAATATGAAATCATAGTCTGAAACAAAAATAACAAATTTTTTCATTAAAAATTAACCTGTTGTCATCAAAATTTCGTTTTTCAACGTCGTTATTCTAACAGCAACCAATGCATCGTGGGGATCCAAATCTCGTACTACGTATTCGCATCGCCATACGAAAGGTCGCAAAACCCTTGACGTCAAAGTAGCCACCATTATCTTCATCGTTGTCTCTTCCGGAAGACCTGGACCAAAATGACGATTTTTCTAATTTAATAAAAAATACCCCAGTTATTGATATACAAGGTCGAAATAACATTTTGATTTCTGAGAATTCGTTTTAGAACTTTGGCAATTTCTTTTTGAAGGCGACGTACATCTGGATGATAGAAGGCTTGATGTGGCTTGACAATTTTCGCATCGTCATCTATCTCGATGATATCCGGATCTTTGACGTCATTCATTTTTCAAAAAAAATCCTCTAAACTATTTTAATTTTCAGATGTTTTTTTGTTGGGGGCAATTTGAATAATTTTTTCGAGGGTTCGAACTAGTCTGTAGTTTCGAGAAATGCAGAGGCGAGAGGGCTGTAATTAGCACCTGTGTAATGATCGGTTATGAGGGTAGGCAGTGGCGAAGTGTGAAAGGTGTCGGAGGCTTGCCCTCTAATCAGAGCATTCAAATAAAACAATGGACGCCTATTAGAGGCTGTTTCTAATTCACGATCGTTTTTCTTTTCGTCGGCCGCTATTTTAAAACCTGAAAGGGACATTCAAGAGGAATTTTTCAAGATTTCGACAGCAGTTTTAAACTGAGGCGGAGGGGGAAAAAAATAGCCTACTTTCCTACGGAAATCCGCTAAAAAAAATTCAACATAATGAAGACAATTTTCTGCAAAAATTCCAAAATTTTTAGTTGTCAAAAACACATTTTTTTTAAAATAAAATTCCAAAATAGTACAATTAAATTTTTTTATTTTTCGTCAAAAACATTTAAATCAACATTTATAATTCCAAATTATCGTCAAACCCCCTCAAAATCAAGGTTTTAAGAAGGAATTTCTCGTCATAAACCTTAAAATCAACATTTATAATGTCAATTATCGTCAAAACCCCTCAAAATCAACATTTATATTGCCAAATTATCGTCAAAACCCATCAAAATCAACATTTATAATGCGAAATTATTGTCAAAACCCCTCAAAATCAACATTTATATTGCCAAATTATCGTCAAAACCCATCAAAATCAACATTTATAATGCGAAATTATTGTCAAAACCCCTCAAAATCAACATTGATATTGCCAAATTATCGTCAAAACCCATCAAAATCAACATTTATAATGCGAAATTATTGTCAAAACCCCTCAAAAGAGACCATTTTTCTTCAAAAACCTCAAAATCAACATTTTAAAAGTCAAATATTTTTGGTAAAAAAGCTGAAAATTAAGGTTTTAAGAGACAATTTTTCGTCATAAACCTCAAAATCAACATTTATAAAGCCAAATTTTCATCAAAAAACCTCAAAATTAAGGTTTTAAGAGTCAATTTTTTTTGTCAAGAACCTAAAATCAACATTTTAAAAGCCAAAATTTCGACAAAAAACCTGAAAATTAACGTTTTAAGAGACAGGGAAGTGTAGGGAGAGAAGTTTTTGGACGATTTATTGCACATAGGGGCATTTAAAAGTAGCCCACATTTCCTTGATAGTAGTCGTCGCCATCATATCCGAGGTTTTTTCATCTTCAACCTTTCAAGTCATCAAAAACTTTAAAAGCCCCTAAAAAAGTCGATTTTTATTCAAAACCGTACTAAAACAGCGTCCATTAACAACTATACCTTCTATAGTTCGTTAGTTGGACGTAGAGGGGAGCTAAAACTTTATAAAATTGGTACACTTAGTAGGAATACAGCAATTTGCGACGGCTCTCGACTCTTTTGAAGTTCCGGCTCCGACCTTTGTAATTTTGCCACATTAAGGAACTCGAAAGCCGCCACGCGGTTTAAACAGTTTCGAGCAAACAATTCCCGCCGTCCTTTACTTACCAGCCACTTATTCACGGTTCGCTATAAAAGAAAACGAAACGAGAAAGAGGCAACGTCTTACTTGTCCGCCCTCTCGTTCCCTATTTTATGACGCTTTTTTCTTTTTAAATATAATAAAAAAGCATAAAAATCCTGAGGGAATAAAACTTTAAAACGCTTATTGGGAAATGCTTAAAGACAAGATCTGAATGGGGTCAATAAAGAATTCCGAAGAAAGGAAAAAGAGGGCTAGTGCAATCCAACTGGGATCAGAAAGGTACTAGCTGACTAAGGTAGTTTGTAGATCGCCGTCCATATAAAACTTTTTCAGATATCTCAAAGGGACAAGGATAAGTTTACGACAAAGGCAAGGATTATCATTTACAAGCTTTAGTTTTCAGGAATGTTTGACCGCATTTTATTCCGGGCTACATATATTTTCTTGCTGGTTCAGCCTCATAAAAGTAGAATGGTTAAGAAACTGGAACCCCCAAAATGGCAACTTTTTCATAAAATTTGGTGAAAATCTGTGGTTTTCTACCAAAATGTTTGATGCACCATTTTAAATAAAATCCTTAAGATGGATGGTTGTTCTTCAACAATAGCTCATGATGTAAGGCAGTTTTCTTTTTGGTCATTTAAGGTTGAGGAAGGAAATGTCCATAAATAAATTGAAGAAAAAAAAAGAAGGGGCACAGGTGCCGCTTAAACTCGAGCGAGTTCCTTTAAGCCGCCTTCCTTCTACTTAATAGGAGCTTAGAAAAATACTATAAAGTATAACGTCCCTCGCCAATACATCTTTTCAATTTGAGATCCTCGAGTCTGCCTAAAAGGATGGAGACCCAAAAAGGGGGGTTTATAATGCCATCAATACGTGCCTACTTTTATAAAGAGGGAGTGTATTTCATCTTTTTTTACCCAAGGGGTGATATATAATAAACTAAAATCTCCTTTCCCAAGAGACACCGCGAGAGCCGCAAATTGCATGATCCACCCTTCGTTGGAATAATAGAATAATAAAGGATTCCCGTGGTTGTATTTTACTGTCCCCGTACCGGGATTACCTTTTTTTAACTGGAGAAACCCTCCTATATACGATTTCGCCGAATTATATTCCTTTCCAAGTTTGCACTTTTCCATCTGGATGATGAAGAACTTGGATTTGAAGAATGAATTATACGTAATCGGAGTTTTCCTTTTTTTTCAGGGTGGAGGGATTTGCATGGATACACGCCCCCAAAGATGTAAAAAAAGTACACATAGGATTTGCTTACTTTATTGAATATTTACCACGGGATGTCCTCCTTCCAGTTCTATCTGAAACGAAAATTTATTGAGGCTTATAAGTTTCACCCACTCCATACCACCCATATACGGTATTGCTTTTCATTTACATTTTTAACGCTTGAAGGTTCATCGAGGTTCAAAAGTGGTGTAAAAGAGATCATTTTAAAAAACGCTTATTACTTTGACACAAGTTTTCGGAGGACAACGCAGGTTTATCACATCCGGGCCCAATTTACATAAACGAGGTTAATCGCCCGGTTAAGAGCGTTTAACTTTTGGGTAATTTTGGCAACATAAAGCCCTTCCTTTCCCTACCTGGTGATTTTCCGACGGTTTTTGACTCAATTACGACGATAGGATCGCCTGGGACACACCTCAAGGTGATGATAATTCCCACATCCAGGTGCCTCGTTCGAGCATCTCGGTAATTAATTTAAGCACCTCTACCTACCGTTTCTAACCTATAATCAAGATGATTAATATCAAGGAAGTACTCGCCCTATTCCGCTGTTACAAAAAAAAAAAGTTCAAGAATTATTGTGTTCCTTTTTTTAATCATCAGAGTTTCTGTCCCAGCTATGGATTTTCTGTTCTAACTTGAGTACTTTCACACATTTCAAAGTTACCCACTATACATTTGGAAGGTACTCATAATGCACTGCAAGGGTTCATGCATTGCCAGAGTTCCTTCATTACCAGGGTTTCTGCAGTGCCAGGGTTCCTGCATTACCAGAGTTCCTCCATTACTAGGGATTCTGCAGTGCCAGGGTTCCTGCAGTGCCAGAGTGCGAGCATTGTCAGATTTCCTGCATTACCAGAGTTCCTGCATTTCCAGAGTTCCTGCATTGCTAGAGTTAAAGCATCAAGGGTTCATGCATTGCCAGAGTTCCTCCATTACTAGGGTTTCTGCAGTGCCAGAGTTCCTGCATTGCCAGAGTTCCTGCATTTCCAGAGTTCCTGCATTAAGGGTTCATGCATTGCCAGAGTTCCTCCATCACTAGGGTTTCTGCAGTTCCAGGGTTTCTGCAGTGCCAGAGTTCCTCCATTACCAGAGTTCCTGCATTACCAGAGTTCCTGCATCAAGGGTTCATGCATTGCCAGAGTTCCTCCATTACTAGGGTTTCTGCAGTGCCAGAGTTCCTGCATTGCCAGAGTTCCTGCATTTCCAAAGTTCCTGCATTGCTAGAGTTCCTGCATCAATGGTTCATGCATTGCCAGAGTTCCTCCATCACTAGGGTTTCTGCAGTTCCAGGGTTTCTGCAGTGCCAGAGTTCCTCCATTACTAGGGTTCCTGCATTGCCAGAGTTCCTGCAGTGCCACTTACCGTGGTTATACCTCCTCAGCTTGGATTTTATGCACTTAATTCTCCCAGGATAAATTTTTCTTGAATTTTAATTAAATACACGTATCACGTCCTGCAAAAACTCCCATCCTCGGTTGAATTTACGACTTTCAAATGAAATATTATTTCTAGCAAATACGGAATGCGGTAATCCTAAACTAGCGAGTGAAATGTGAACACTTTCGGAGGTTTTCATTCGTCATACTCACCCTGGTAATTTAAGAAAAAATGTTAATGAACCCACATTATTCAGCTTAAGGAAACAAGATAAACCTAGATCGTTTTATAAGACTGAATACAATGATGAGCAAATGATTTTTATGTGAATACTAAGCACTTTTATATAAATGAATTAAGTATTTATAACGGGAAACGTCCTAATTTTTCTTATTTTGATAACCATCGACACGATACGGAAAGAATTAGCCCGAATTAGCCCGCTTCCTTATTAGCCAATGATAAAACTGAGGAGATACAAAATGCTTCATATGTAACGAATGAGGCTAAAATAAGAGAAAATGTAACAAAAGGAGAGAAATTTTTCACACAGTGTATCACTACGACGTTTCCTTTTTCCAATTATTTATTGCGAAAGTTTCTATTTACCAAAGTTTTGTTTAAAAAAAAAAGTTTTCACGATCCTTTTGTAGGCATTAGTATGTAGATTTTTCCAGCTTTCCAGATCCTGGTTATAAAAATGAATTGCTTTTGATTTCAGAAGACACCTGGGGGTCTTATTTACAATTTTTGGGAAGTTCCTTTTATTGTTCTTTGTTAAGTGAATTCTTAAGAAAAAATTATAAAATGAGCATAAGGAAGAAAATAGGTGTATGGCCTTTGGACAGTGCTGCTGCCATGTGGGTAAAATGTGATTTAGAACGCAATAAGGGTCTACATCACTCGTGCTATCCCTTAAAAAATCTGGTGTCTAGTTAAGGATTGAACTCTTAAGGATTGAAATTTTTAAAAATTTTTTTGTCCTTTTATAGAGGGTAGTTTATGACACTACTTTAAAGTTTTCATTTGGTAATTTGTAATGCTTGGTAAAAATCGAAAAAATCACACTTATAGACACTTCTATCATTTTTGAAAAATTTTTTCTCTGAAATCACAAAACATCGAAAAACGAAGTTGGGCTATGAATTTCATATTTTCGCAGGGTCTAGAGAAAAAATATTGTAAGTCTGAGATCCTCGGAAAAATTAATTAGATTTTTTAACAAAATCAGCTCAGTTTTATGAATTTTTCTTCAATTTAGGACCAAAAATAGACTCATCTATTATTAAAACAAAAAATATTTACATCTGTGATTATTCCAAAATGTTCACTTTCACTCATTCACACCCAGAATAAAAAAAAATTATAAATCTTGCTCATTCATAATTCTTTCATTCACAAGGAATTTTATCTTGGATGTACGACACTGGTTTTATGAGGACCCCCTTCGGAATTTGATATGTGCATTCAAATGAGGCAGCCTCTCTCTTTCTTCCTTTTTTTAACCCCAACACTGGCATTATACAAATACGTAGCTAAATAGTAGAGTTTACAACTACGATATGTTATCCTTGTCTACGTGCATCCCTTTATTTATTCTTCCGCACTTCGGGAAACTAGTTTTATTTCTATAAACAACCGTTTCTTAAGCGGAATTTAATGGAGAAATTTAGCGCTTCTGGTGGCTTGTTTGTTTATTTATAACATTTTATTATTATGGCTACTTATGAAACATCAAGGATACAAGAAAGTCGTAAACAGGAGTTGAAAAAGCATGGCCAGAACAAGAAAAATTCGACGAGTCTATGTAAAACCCGTTTTTTGAGGCCTCAAGAACTGGGCCTGGGCTTTCTGGGACTTCCAAGATTAGAAATAACTAGTTTTAATTTTAAGTCAATCGGTTTGAAAGCTGAGGTATAATACTTTAAAACCGGATTTTCGCACATTCTTGTCTGTCAAGGATATAGAATCAAGTTGGTTTTTACAGCAATTGCGTGTCCAGAAGTCAATTTTAATTTTCGAAGTAAATTAAAAAATTCTGTAGCTGATTTCCAAAGGAAAGAAGCCCTTGAGGTCGGTGCTTGGAGGCCCCATAAATCAACCGGTTCCTTACTGTATTCTACACCCTTTTGCCAATTTTGAGCTAATTTTATGCATTAATTGTTGAGAAAAGTGAAATTTTCTATTTTCGATAAGATCTCACCGAAGTATCAGATCCGAAGGTTTAGATCGACTCATTTTCACTCTCATCTTACGAGGCCTTCCTGCCCCAATTTTCATCCCTGGAGGGTCGCCTATAGATGGACGTGGAGGTCGCCTATAGATGGACGTGGAGGTCGCCTATAGATGGACGTGGAGGGCACACATAGATGGACGTGGAGGCCACACATAGATCGACCTGGAGGCCACCCATAGATGGACGTGGAGGCCACCTATAGATGGCCGTGAAGGTCACCTATATATTGACGTGAAGGTCACCTATAGATGGACGTGGAGGCCACCTATAGAAGGATGTGGAGGCCTTTTGTCCTTGTGCCATCATTTTAGCGGATTTCCGTAGGAAAGTAGGCTATTGAGGTGGTCGTCACGGAGGCTACCAGGCTTTTTTGTGTTCTACTGATCCCCAGAACGCCCCAGAATCGCAAAAACATAGGTCTCTTAACTCTGAGCCTCCATAGCAACGACCGCAATAGCTTCTTATCCTTTGGAAATCAGCTCCAAGAACCGTTAAATATCCTTAATCGATTTACACACGCCTTTAATTAAATTTCATTCACGGTTCTCACACGAGAAATTAAACGATTGTGAAAGGAATCAAAATCAAGTTGAAAAAGCGATTAATTTAAAGAGAAGAGAAGGCGATGGAAGAAAAGAAAGATTCGAGGTGAGGAGGGCGTATTGATAAATAAATAACTTTAATTGCATCATTGGCGGATAATAACAGAGAGGGTGTTGTGAGAGAAACGTGCTGGAGTTAATGACCGGTCGGACCCATTAGTAGACAATACATTCAACACTAAGATGAAAGGAACCGCTGAGTATAAATATATCATCCATCTGGGGCGTAGCGTGGATCTTCACGGGCTATCGAGTCTCTATTTATTATCAGTGCAACCCTTTTCTCTTTCGCCTCCACCGCTCCTTATCTCATTTCGGAAAGGGGCCGACATCTCGGAGGCGTCCACGCCCTTTCTTTAAATCCGAGCCCCGCCACAAGACAATGGGAAAGGAGAATTGATCGCTTCGCGTGGGTGACTCCACGCGAATAATCACCATTTCCTTATTGGCCTACACCACTTTTTATCAATTTCTTTGATTGGTGACACTTTCGAGCGCTTTTAACGTTTTCGAATTATTCTAATTTTATTCATACAATCGTAGGAAGTGTTAGACAATAATTTCACACTGCACGATTTTGCAATTTAAATTGAGCACAGGTGGACTGATTAGTTCCAAGTGTCGATAGCTATTCAAATTTTTAACATTTTGTTTTTATTTACGCTTACAAAAGTAACAAAACTGGATATTTTTCAAAAAGTGGGTTCTCTCCATTGGAATGGCCGGAAGTTGCTGCATTCTTGGCCTCAACCTCCTAAGTCCCTTTTCTGTACATATATGATGAACATTTGGAGAAGATCGGGGTCTCACTGAAGAAATCTCTATTGATTGGGAGGAACGCTGCTGCGTCCTGAGATACCCCAACCTCCAAAGACCCAACTCTGTAAATGGTGAACATATGAAGGAGATATGTGGTTTTTCTACAGAAATCTCCATTTGGCAGTGCGTGTTCCCCAACCTCATAAGGCTCTACTCTGTATATGGCGAAAATTTGGTGAAGATCGGACTGGTAGTTCTCGAGTGTTGCACTTTTACCAACAAACATTCTTCTTGAGAAAGTTAAAAATTCATGAACTAAGGTCTACTCGACCGATTTTCTACATGCAGTTGTGAAAACGTATAAACAAAAGTTGTAATTTTCAAAGGCTTGTTAGTCATCCGATTGAAAATTCTGACGTCTTTCGATTACTCAAAACGTATAGAGCACGGGTTATATTCATACTTATCCCTTTTGTCATTTCGATATGGAATAGGTGGGCGTGCAGGTTCCAAGATAAAGACACGTTCACTTCATCAACTCGGTTGATTGTCAACTTCGTGTCAGCCGTTTTACAAATGAGTCTCATTGATATCATCGAGCCCTTCATCAAACAAAGTTTAAATCAACTGACTCCGGGATCTCAATAGGCAATCAAAACTGACTCTATTGTCCTTCAGGATCCTGACAACGATTCGAAAAGAAAAGGAGAAAAAAATTGAATAACAAACAGGAGTTCAGGCTACTTTATTGATTGTTGCTTCTATTTGTTTATTAAACAAAATATACAGTAATAAAATATTCTTTTAATCCCATTTTTTAACAGTAGGTACAATTATATTGAATTAGAATAGCATGGCCACATCACCAAATTTTGAAATAGAACTGAGCCAAATATTCAAAGACTATTTTCCCGTTGAAATTGGCAGATTTTAAAGAAAACACTTTCTTTATTATTTAAAACTTGTGAAATGGGACTAGACTACATAGGGCTTCTGATTTTCTTATTTTCGGTATGGTAAAATACAACATTTTTCAAAAATCAAAGTTTGATTACCAATTTCAAAACCATCAGAAATATCGAAATTTACAGAAAGGATCTGAAAGTGTTAATTTTGAGATTTTGACAAAAAAAAAGGTGTTTTGGGGGGGGGAGTTTCCGACGAAAAAGGTCTGGTCTGGCAGTTATGGAAGGAACCCCCCAAAACGAGAATTTTCTCAAAACTTTGGTGAAAATAGGTGGTTTTCTACAAATCTCCATTTTTGGTGGGAGGTTTTGTTGA
The DNA here is from genome assembly GCA_018703685.1 of Orius laevigatus. Taxonomy (NCBI): domain Eukaryota; kingdom Metazoa; phylum Arthropoda; class Insecta; order Hemiptera; family Anthocoridae; genus Orius; species Orius laevigatus. The sequence goes on along the minus strand of JAGWEN010002036.1, from coordinate 44,134 downwards.
GTAGGTAGGTACCTACCTATTAATTGAGGGGATTCTTGGAAGAAGAAAAGTTCATTTATTTCACAAATTACGAGTTTCAATTTTGTGCTTACTTGGAGATAGGAATTCCATGAGTCTTAACTCTTAAAAATGAGAGTCATTTTGTTTCCATACGGGAAAAATATGAATTTAAAATAAGTAACTTAAAATTAGTGAAAGATGCATAAATATTTCCTTAGGGTAATTCCCAGGGTTCATTTGTCTGGAAGCGAGCTCGCTTTTGGGCCCTTTCGAGACCCGGGGAAGCGTCGGAATCCCCGCGAGAGTTGAAACATTAACAACAAAACGCTGGTAGGGCCGGTCAAGTTAAAGGGCGGGGAGGGGGGATACGAACGTCTATTCTCCCCAATGGGCCAAACGCCCGTAAACGTCAAGAGTGACGCTTTCCCAAACGTAATTAGCTAAGCGGTGGTGAGCTAAATGACTGTTAGAATGAGTGGCGACCCCTTTCGTCTCACTCAAATGATGAAATTTTAAAGGAGAAGGAAAATTTGGAGCCCGTTGTAAAAATATACCCACACAAGGTGTCGCCGTAAATGGTATCGCCACCCACTCGCTTATCGTGGACCACTGGCCACTTATTTATCTCATAAATGCCCTCTCGCGTGGATAACCGGTTAGAATTTTTATGAGGAAACTGTCACAGAAATTTTTTTCGCCTCATAATTTTAAAGGTTTTCTCGCTTCAGGAAGCCCCAACATTCCATCAAAAAAAAGTTCCTCGTTATTGGGTTCACTAGCTCCTTTTAGCGGAAACAAACTTTTTATTAATTAGGAATAGAGTGAAGTCGGCGTGAAAGTCACCGAACTAGAAGGGGCTTACGGGTTGTCGTGTTTTGGTCGACCTACCGCGTCGTTGAGGGGTTTCCATCGGCCACAAACCCCCGGGTGTGGATTTATGGCATATTCCGCCTCACACCTCGACCGGGAGGACAATGGCTCGGATGCTTAGCGGGGGAGCTCTCGACGGGGCACCCCCTTATCTTATCTGGGATTTCTGAGAGAGATTGACCCCATAGCCCCTTATTACGCATCCCGCTCTAATTACCTTAAACAGATGGCATCGTTTAGCTAATTAATCGTTAAGTTATTGCGTCTATAACTCCCCAGGAGCATGTAAACTGACAACTCAACAAATCTTCGTCATTACACTCCATCTTATGAATAATTATTTCTCCTCGATTAATGTTACGTAACTTGGAAATCTTACCTTTTAAGAGTCTAAAAGCGGCCAATTACGCCATTAACGATTCTCCATATAGTGCCTTTTTTACTGGCCATAAACGAATTAAAAGTTTTTAATAGTTGATACTAAAATGGCGGTGGTGTAAAAACCGGGAGCCGTTTCCTTTCGACTTCTTCAGACGTTGTAAACTTTCTTCTGAAGACCTCCCTCGGTTTGAGATAATGTAAAAATTTTCCCTTTAACAGCTTCCGAAGCTATCTCGCCGAGTAAATTGGTCTAAAGCAATAAAACCGGGGAGGTATAAACATCAATCGGTCCGCATGACTTCAGAACGGCTTTACCGAGAAATCAATCACGGACGAAATGCGAACATAAAAAAAAAAAAATCACTCTTATATTTTTTTGCATGAACTTTACTGGAAATATTTAAAGAAAACAGATAGGCTTCTTTTAAAAATTGCTTCATTAATTCCGATTCAGCACCTTTTAGTCTGCAAAATTGTGATTAGCTTCAAGAGTTTTCCGAAAATGGGTGCTCCATGATAAAGGAGCACTACTTGATTAATAATTTCATCTTGTTTAGGACCCTAGGTATGGCCTACCTCAGACCTCTATCTTTCATTAAACTCTTTCATCAAAAAGTAGGTACCTTTTTCATGGAAAACTACTTATTACATCGAAAAGTAACTTTTTCATCGAAAAGTATTTTTTCATCGAAAAGTGACTTTTTCATCGAAAAGTAACTTTTTCATCGAAAAGTATTTTTTCATCGAAAAGTGACTTTTTCATCGAAAAGTGACTTTTTCATCGAAAAGTGACTTTTCATCGAAAGGTAACTTTTTCATCGAAAAGTAACTTTTTTTTATCGAAAAGTAACTTTTTCATCGAAAAGTACCTTTTTCATCGAAAGGTAACTTTTTCATCGAAAGGTAACTTTTTCATCGAAAGGTAACTTTTTCATCGAAAGGTAACTTTTTCATCGAAAGGTAACTTTTTCATCGAAAGGTAACTTTTTCATCGAAAGGTAACTTTTTCATCGAAAGGTAACTTTTTCATCGAAAAGTAACTTTTTCATCGAAAAGTAACTTTTTCATCGAAAAGTAACTTTTTCATCGAAAAGTAACTTTTTCATCGAAAAGTAACTTTTTCATCGAAAAGTAACTTTTTCATCGAAAAGTAGCTTTTCCATCTAAGATAACCTTCTTCGTCGAAACTTTTATCATCGAAAAGTACCATTGCCGTTGAAAAGTACCGTTATGTCGAAAAGTACCTTTTTTGTGTGTCAAAAATCGATAACTATCAATGAAAACTGTACTTGGCGTTTTCATCAAAAAGTTCCTTTATCGAAAACATCAAAATTAACTTAAAAATATAAGGAAGTAGAACCCTAATCCGATTAATACAATATTTCATTCTGACTTTCGCATCATATTATACCCTAATTGTCTTCTTTTGAATATTAAATAGGAAAATTATTATAATGACTTTATTATTCAGTGATTTATCTTTTATTACTTTTTTAAATAAAAAAAAAGTTTAACTTAAAAAACTGCGGCGTTGTTATAGATAAGAGGAAAATTTGAATTTCCACGAAAGGTAGTAAAACTCATAAAAATCATTGTTCGAGAGCTGTGAACCAGCGATGTCTATACAAGATAAGGGACTCGGGAAAAAAATTTATGTTTTAATTATATGCATCTCATAAAATATGCTGTTCCCTCTCCTCGATCCGGTTAGTTGCACTTTTAACACGGTCCACGTTAAAGACATGCAACTGATAAAAGATTCGAAAACGATTAGGTTTCGAAGGAAAAAAATTCCAATTATGCAAAATAACATTTTCACGAGTCCGCGAGCTCCAGTTGTAAATTTTCTACCAGTGTCATTTGCACAAAAAGCGTTTTCGTGCTAAAAAAGGATGTAAATGGACTTTTTTTGTTTTTTATTTACATGACGTTTGTTAACGACGTTGCCTTTTAGCGGAATTGTCTTTTCAAAAATCATGATTTCGTTAACTAAATTAGCAGGGGTGGATTTAGGGCGGAATAATTGGATGCCCAGTGGACATTAGGTGAGCAATGGGGTATTTCAATAGAATAAATTATCAACTTTTCAATTGTTCAAGAAAATGCTAAAAACGTGTGATGTCCAGACGAGAAAGAAATAATAAACAAGCCCCTATTCTATGAAGAAAACAGTTGAATTTAAATAAACTAATTATTAACTGCAGGATCAGGGCTGTAAATCATTCGAAAAAAGGGGAAAAAACTGACGGGAGGAAACGTTTGTATAAGGGTGTTTACCGAAGCCAGGTGACACATCTCCCACGCCAATGCAAATCCGAGATGAGATGCAGAAAACGTCTTCAGCCACACACCCTGGCTATAAAACCCAAGAAATCGCATCTTTTAAATTCAAAATCTTGAAATCCAAAACTCGACTTCCTGTGAACGAGGATGCTGCCATTTTCTGTTATATCTTATGAAACCTTCAACACTTCAAGTAGTAATTTAAAATTAATAAAACGTGCGAACTAATAATTTCACAGTTAATAATTAGACATATTTTTCCATTGTGCGAATTCATAGTGATTGCATTTTTCACTTGACTGAAAAATGAATGAAATCTCCATTTGAAATAATAATTTTTTCCTTTATATAAATTAAGGAAACCGTTATGAGGTTGAGTCATTTCGATGTTGAGGTCTTTGGCTTAGGAGGTGTAATAATTGGTAGGATTTGCATTTGGAAACAAATAAGACTGTTTTGTTCGAGCTGATGCGATGTAATTAGACGATAAGAGGAAAAGGATTCTAATTACGAAATAAGAAAAAAATGCAAATGCAGAGGAATCGAGTTAAGACTTGATAATTTTGTCTCGCGATGGTTTTCTCGCACACCGTGTCCACAGAAACGCCTCTTTTCTATTTTTTCTTCGCCCCGAAATCTTGATCTAAGGGAGAAATTATGCTAAACAGGAATAAAAGGCAATAACGAGAAGGCAAATAGGTCTCTAATTATTTCGGCAGGAGGAATATATTAACTTATAGAGTCCTAATGAAATAATAGAAATTCAGCTGAAAACTTGCATGCTCGACATGTTTCCGATGACCTGTTTTTGTCGAAATGTCAGCTGCTCGACCCTATTTACGTCATTTTATTTCTCTCTCACGCGCCCCACGTTTTTTCTTTTTGTTCTCCCGTCAGGTTAAATTACGACCCATTCTTAGTAACATTTACATATTTCAAGTTCGATTAAAGATCGGCGATAGTTTTTGTAAAATAAAAATACACCCCAAGGCTATTCGAAAACTCTATTGTTGGAAGTCGAAAAAATTAACAATGACATGGAATTAGCATATTTGAAGTAGATAGGGTTCAAAGAAATTCGTTAGTCTATCAATTCTCGTGATTCGAAACTGGTAGATCCATCAGTTTTACGAGAAAGAGTACGGGAAACGTTGAAGTTATAAAAGTTCTCTTCTGGTTCCCAGGCATATTAGTATCAAAAAGGGCAGTTAAAGCATAGATTCAGTCGTTATTTCAATTTAATTTAATTTTTTTAGGTCACTGATCACGAATCTGAAGTTTGCTGACAATTCTTTTGCTCGGAACCCTGTAAAAATCACAAAAAAAGTCAAAATTTTGGAACTTTTTGCAGTTTTTTGCTTATATCTCCATAACTATGCGTTTCAGCGACTTGAGAACTTAGTACAAAATAAAAGCCCATAAAATTAGCTTAAAAATTTATTAATAATTTGTCCGATTTGGTCAGGCCGTTTGGTAGATATCGATGATCAAACGTCGGTCGTATGACTGAAATTGAGAAAATGGTGCATCAAGTATCGAAACCTCAAAATTGATTTTTCTTTATTTTTTAGGGAGCTGTTTTCCTTTGCTAATTTGTTTAGTCAAAGTTTTATTAAAAAATCAAGAGTTTTACTTTTTTCGCCCCCTTTTTAATAAAGTTTTATGGTAGACAATATTTTAACCCATTTAAAGGGATTATAAGGGGAGAGGAAAAAAAAATTCGTTCGAGATAACATGCTAAGGAGCTGTTTTGTTAATTTGAAAGCGAACAGCCGGCGCATCTTGAAAAAATAAAGGCGGTGGGCGCCTCTTCGGACCATTTTTCCGCCGATATTGTTAGGCGACATAAAAAAGGGACGAACGGAGTTTGAGGCATGTGTCGCCTAATCTTACCGCCTTATGAGTGTAGGGGAGAAGGGGAAAAAAAGCAACTTTTACATCAGGGTGATTTTAGAAGACGAGGGTTGGTTAGGAAATTTACCCTCCCCCTTCGTCGCTATAGCGAAAAAATAACTTGAGCCGGATTTAATGACCCAACAATGTCGATCTAGAAAACTTTTACTCCCCTCAGCATCTTATCTTCGCGATATCATTTATAAAAGCTTCCAAAAGCCCAAATTGACACAAAACAATAATCCCCAATTTCAGAAATATTTCAAGATGATCGGAAACCAATGACCAATTGTAAATGGAGGCGGTTTATCGTCTATCCCAGGGGAGTGAGGCAACAGGACTATGAAATACGAATGTACACCAGAAAAAAGAGTTCTTTTTGATAAATTTTCAATAATTTAACTGTCTTTTTGGATCTATTTTGGATGGAAAACTGTAATTATGAAGAATGATCCCCTAACTGAGACTTTCTTAAAAAGTGTAATGACCTCACCTCCTCTACCACTACGTCCCATCACCTTCCCTATCTCCCACCACCTCCCCTTCAGTCACCATATACCACCTCCTCTCACTACATTCCCCTGGAGAATCAAGTCTAAAAGGATACAAACTAGGTTTTCTTAAGTCCTTGTTGAAATATATGGCACTTTTAATCATAAAAATCCCTGAAATCGTCGACCTTTGGAGGAAGATGCTGCCAAATAAGTTGTTTCAGACTTTTTTGGTGCAAAAACGATTTGTAAAAGTGTTTGAAGAAAAAGGGCTTTGCTTGGCTTATTGTTGGTGAAGAAAAACCGAGTTTTCCGGCTTAGAGAGACCGAAAAGGGGGTTGGAAAGAGAGAGATAGGGAAAAAAACGCAACCCTACACGACGGCTTGTAAATTTTAAGCCAGTTTCGTCCATTTGTCATGGACTCCTCCGCTGACACGTACATAAAACATAAAAAAAGAAGAGTAGGGCTTACATTTTTTTACCCCCATCCATGTCCGTAGACGGATTAGCATGGACGACTTGGGGTCTGCGAGGGGCTTGACGTCCTAATCCGCGGGATAAAGTCGATACGGGAACCGAGGGGAGAAAAAAAATTTGTGGGGGCTCAGGAAGTAATTTGTGTTGTATATAAAGAGGGCAAGGGTGTTGGTTTAATAACGGAGCGGCCATTTTGTCTCAAACTTGTGGGGGAGATTTTTTCGCGGCTACCTAAAAAAAATTGTATAATGCGTCCGATATTAAAAAAGACTTTTTTTCCAGAACGTCCGAAACATCACCTTATTTCGTATTCTGGATGGGAAAAGACGATTTTCTTAGGGGGGTTTCGAATCTGCCACGAAGGAGCCGTAAATTCAAAGGCAGATGGCGGAGGCCGAGCGAAGGCGATGGCTAATAAGAAGTTTCGGACATCGGATTCTGTATTCAGGGCGAGTCCTTTAATTACCTTGACCGTCGGATTTTATCTGTTAATCGCCCTCTTGTCTTCTACCCTCCCGAAAACTTAATTAAAGTAAGGACTCATGCGACCTTTGCAAAAACTTCGTCCCCAACCAAATTGGAGAAAAGGGATATCGCGCCCTTATTTATTATACAACATTACGCTTAATAATTAACGGGTCCGGGATAAAAAAAAGTTCAGAACGACAATTTTTAATTGCTTTTTAAAAGAAATTAAGCGGCGTTGAGGGGTCTTCCTACTTTCTAAAATGCCTTCTGGACCTTTTCAATATTCTCAGATGATTACAAAAGTCTCATGGCTGTCTTTATGTCCAAAATTGGAAAAAACGATGTTTTGTGTGTGTGTGTGTAAAATTGGAGTTTTTGTACCACCCTCGTTCTTTGGACAACCAAAAATTTAATAAACAATTTACAACTTGGATTCTTGCGTGTTGACGTTTTAAAAACGTAATTTTTTTTTGGTAGTGGTTTTTTGCTATTATTTGTTGTATTTAATGGCTTATAAGACGTATAAACACAAGAGCTATGTTTTTAATTAATTTTCCATGCTTAAAAATTATTAAATTCAAAACAATTAAATGAAACTCCATCATGTCTGTAATTATAATTTAATTAGTAATTACTTTACGAAGAATAAAAAAAAGGTTTGCTGGACAAAGAAGGCGGTGTTGATGAGGAATCAAAATTAACACGTGAAAAAAAAAAAAATTCGCATTTTACGAGTCAAGTAGCTTGGGCAAGACGAATCGACTTTACAGACAGCGGAGCTCCTATAAATTTTATGACCGGCTAGTCCTCTATAGCCCAAAAGTTTTAAGATTCTCAAAAAGAAAGTATTGCCCTCGAACCTGGAATTAGAGGTCAAGGTGACACTGAGTAGTCAAAATCCTCCTATCCCAGGGGGGTGAGGCAAGAAGAACCCTATAGTACCAAGTAGTACCAGACCTTTTTTCTCGTAAAATTAAACTTTGTACCATCATTTTTTAACGCTTTTGTATAACTGGAACACCGTTGGTTAATAATCCGTATGTCGCAATAAAAAGGAATTAGTGGCGATTAACTTGACTGGTCTCGGCTAATTTCCTGTTAAACGCCCCGGGTGAACTTCCACGGTGACATTTGACGAAATACAACTTCCTCAATGACGTCCGACCAGCCTTCGAACCCGATTATTAATCAAATTATAAAAATTTACGACTTATTTAATAACAAATTAGAATGTATAAAGAGTTTTATTAAGCGTGTCATGGAAGGTAGAAAAGTCTTAATTTATTTTTTAAGCAAATAAGACGGATAACTGTCGCTTCGGCTCTTGTTCATAAAATTTATAAATTATGTGGCGTCAATAATAGGTCGCAATAATTCCAACCGTTCAAATAACCTTGTACATAATAGGTTTTAGTTTCATTAATTTAAAAATTTTTTATAATAATTTTTCTCACAGAAATCATCCACCAAAAACGTAAACAATAATTTCAAAACACTATTTTGGACAAACTTCGATTTGTTTGATAAAAAAGTTTTGTATGCTGAAAACATAAAGGGCATATTTCGTACAAAAAAGGGAAGACAATAAAATGTAATGATAACTATTTGTATAAAGAGGTCGAGAGTAGCAGTTGTCCATTGATGTATAGTCGGGGAGGGAGCTCGATCCCATTAGGTGTCCGGCATAAGAACTTCTTCTGTATTCAGTCCCTATGGCTCATAATATTTCTTGACTGGATCTTGAGCAGGGGACGAAACAGCCCTAGATATATATTGTATTACGTGAGGTCTCCCTCATATTGGTTTTATCCCTCCTCCCCTCCTTTCTGTGGGTACGATATGTAAAGAAGTTTCCGAGCCCTTCTGGACAACGCCAATATCCTCAGGAGAGCCCCCCGCTCTTATTGGATTTCCGAAAGGAAAAGTCGCTTCCAGGCGAAGTGAGGAGGAAAAAGGCAGAGAATATTAAGGGGTTTTAAATTTATGGGCGACAGGGTTTTTTCCCTTTTACCCACACCATATTGTTCTTATTCCTAGTCCAGAACGAAGGCGAAAAAACATAAAATAAGTCACCAACTAATTTATTTCATTTTGAATACCTGCATAGTACTTATGCAGTAAAAAACAATAGCAACAAAAAAGCAACTAAAGCATCTTAAGTTTTAGATGATGCCAATAGTGTCCTACATGTCGTAGAATAGCGCAGAATGGCACAGAATGGTGTAAAACAGCGCAGAATAGCATAGAACACATTAGAGGGTGTTGGAGGTGTTGGCGTGGAGTAGAGTAGAGAAGCATAGAAGAGCACAAATAGCGAACTATAGGCACAGAATACCATGGAATCGCACAGAATGGCGTAGAATAGCTTTACAGTGTTGGAGTGGGATAGAGTGGCGTTGGAGTGGTGTCGAGTAGAGTAGCATTGAAAAGCAAAAATAGCAAAGAATAGCCATATCTGGGGTTGGAGAGGCGTAGAGTAGAATAGCACAAATACGAAGAATAGGGAAGAATAGCTTGGGGCAGCGTATAAATTAGCACATAGAAATAGGTATGCGAAATAAGCAGCTGGGTGCACTAGTTTGTCCATGTAAGGTCAAAGAGATGTCGTAGGATATAATAAGATTGGACAATGCAGGATGCTAAATAGCTGAGTTCCATCGAATTTGGCAAGCTATTGTGAGAAATGTAGGTACTAATTTATGCATTGTGGATATCATTAAACTTTCGATTACAATAATGGGCAGGTTTCTTGACAAAGTTTAAATCCAGTTATGGGCCTAAATTTTTCCCCCTTCAAGTTTTCTATCCAGGAAATTAAAACAATCTAATGGAAACGAGTCGAAACTGCTTGAGTTTTCTCCGAAATAGCCAGTCATTACGAAAATCGCTTTGTATAAGAGTCGTCCCGAATTAGAAAGAAGAAGAAAAAAAAGGTTTTAAAAGAAGTGAAGAAAAAAAGCTCCTCGGATTTCTCTCCCCGAGTGTCTTTTACATCGGAGGGGATTTGCTCGTGAAGTGTGCAATTCCAAGAGGCAGGTGGGATCCGTGGGTAATTGCATATCCGAGGCTAATTCCTTGGATCGGGAGAGACAGTTTTTAATAGTGTCTTTAAAGCAAGGTACATCTGGGACGGACTCAATTTGGCTCCCTCCAGTGTCACTTGGGATTTATCGTTGAAGGGGATTAGTTCTCTACAGTGACACCTGGCAATTATCTTCCAAATGTACATTCCCGCCAGTTCTCTCGGAACCGTAAAAACCCACAGACCTGTGAAAACTAGAAAGTTTAAGTGGCCATCGGTATAATTAACTTCAATTCCCTTTGCTTCTCACACAGTATGTTTATATGTACAGTTTTATAGAGGAAAACCTTTCTACTTGATGGAGCTCTCTTTGAATTCTTTTCAAAATCTACGCACCCAGCTTGTATAGAGGCTGTATAGGGCTGTATAGAGGGCTGATACTAGGAAGTATATACATATGGCCGATATAGTACTGTATGGGGGGGGGGACTATTGTTTAGAAGGATGTATAGATGGCCGAAATAGAGCTGTTTAATATCCTGTAAACTCAAATCTTCTGCCCTTAGCCAATGTGATGTGATGTGCAAACATGATATACCAAAAACCAACTCTAGTGCACCTAGCTCTTTAATTATTCCCATAACATAATAAATTATTTACAATTATTATGATCTATTGATTACTATTATTCAACTTGTGGGGTATCCAGTAATCCCATGAACTACTCCCATGCTACCGTCTTATACGAGGTATAAATCAAGACTTTTCATCAAATTTAGGTCAGAATTAGTTGAACTGAATAAAAAAAGGAAAGGGGTAAAAAAATAAATCGCCTTAAAAACTCGAGCGTAAATCAAAACAAGAATAAATCATATTCAAGGTTCTGGGAGATAAAAAAAATTTTTATAAAAAATAATCCCTTGTAATGGTTTTATTGTCATCTGAATCACAATAAGACGATAACAGGGAGATTTGAGAGGCACGGACAGGTAGGTTCGGAAAGGGGATTATCTCAGGTGATAGAAATTCAAAACTTAACAAGGCTGTGGGCTCGTAAATCTTGGAACGTTGAGGGAGTGGAGGAGAGACCGTGACTGGGTGCTAAGGAAAATATTTATAAGGAATTAGTCACCCCTAGTGCGGTCGGGGTTATAATTTGTGGCTGATAAATAAAAGTGTGACAAAAACAGTCACACCTGTGCAGTTGTGGTGACTTTTTCTCTCTCTTTCTCCTTGAAAAAGGAAGGATCTCTCCCCCGCTGTCACAACAAGGAGCTGCTCAGATAGCCATCACCTTTGTGTGGTCTTCCCTCATAAACGAAATTTACATATCCACCTCCGCTCAAACCCACGTTAAATTTTTTGTCCAGAAATTTAATAAAAATTTTTTATTTTAGTATTGTGGTCCCTTTTTTTGCTCTTTATCCGGCAATCTTCCTCATATTTTTAGCGGAAAAGATTGATCTAAGCTTATCTCGAAGACGGACATTGGAAATCCGAAGGGTATACAGGTTATCGGAGAATCGACCTTTTCCGTATTTACGAGACTCACGGCTATTAAATGAAAATCTAAATTGAGATTAAAACGTGTGGTGCCCAGGGTTTTTTTCGATATCGACGTGGGATCTTATGTATGAGATCTCATAAGGGAGGGGGGGACTCCTGTTGATATATGGACGTCGGCTTTCTTTGGTCCGAAGCAATTAGCGGTTATAATTAAAAGTCTCCCGGACTCTCGGATATCTTTACTAAATGATTGGGTTGGGTCCTCGCCGCTGACATACGATGATTTGTAGGAGCCCAAAGGTGGGGAATTGTCATTCTCCAATCTAAAAAACCTTAATCTTTAAGAATTTCCATTCAATTTATCTTTAATGTAACAGCCTTTTAATAAACTTATCAATTTATGCATTGGCTGTCACTAGGAAACGAGTCTATTTGCAAACTTGTTCGTTTTCTTGTAAGGCCATTTAGTGTTTTCCTCGATAAAAATGATGTAGGAAGATAAAAACAAGTTCTAGATAATAACAAAATAATCAAATCATGTGCGTAATGGATGCTGAATGGATCAAAATGATAAAATTATTCACTGCAATTTATATGCTGAAATGCAAGATCTTCCCAGGTCGGACCAACTTGAAATTTGGTCATCGATTAGGTTTTATTTCTTTCCAGAGGAGAAATTAATTTAGTTTTGAAATTTGGTGGAAAGGCGTAAAATTCTGGATGTTAGGCGTGAAATAAAGTGGCTATTGATTAGAATATGAAGAAAGTTAATAAGGAGGGGAAGGTAGGTTTTGAAGAATGTTGACCGCCCGTCGAGATGACACCAACCACATGGGCTCACTCCACGCTGTCCCTTTTTATGTTCGAAAACACCTTGAAGCACTTCTTTTTATAAGTCGAAACCCTCGATAATAACGGTTAAAATTGACGATCCAGGATTTTAATTTGCCTAAACGGTTCTCGTTTTAAAGATGGAGTTGGAAGGGAGGTGATTTCCCAAAGGGCAAATCAGATTCTAGCAAGACTCGACATTATGCCTAATTACGGTTTAACATGCAAACGACAACTGCTCAAGATAATGGACTGCTTCAGACAACTAACTGCTGATGGGCACACATCTTAGTCCTCTCTTAATCCCAAGGGTTCTTTTTTTTTTCTTCCCCTTTTTTTCTTCTAACTAAAACTCCCCCTTTTTAACTTTTTTAACAACTTAGTGGAAAACGAATCTAAATTTTCTGTTGTTTTTTTAACAAAAGATAAGGTGGGATGAAAAAAAAATTATTTATTGGGCAATCACTGGAGCGGTATGAAAATGCTAATGTATGTTGAGTGATGTTCGAGTGACGATACGAAGTCACAAATCATCCCGCGGCTCCCCGCCGTTTCGGAAATAACCGGCGGCTACCTGAAATTAAACTCCGGACAGAAAAAATCGAGTTTACTCGTAAGTTTAAAATGATTTTATTCCTTCAAACATCATTTTACATGTTAGTCGAGCCCTTTTTGCTTTGAAACTTAGATTTTTTCATATTTCCTTCGCGATAATGGTGTGATGATTTCGGAAACTTTCTACAATTATTAGAAAACCCAGGGGGGTGAGGCAAGGGGCTTCTGAAATATAAAAGAGAAGAGATACAATGAACCAACGACTGTTACACTCTCTTATCACTTCCAACAACCTAGACCCACCTACCCTTCACCTCCAACAGCCTCCCATCACCTCCCCCCACCCTCTCATTAGCTCCCCCATAAACCTATAATAATTACAAACTTTCCCTTCCTCCCTATCACCTTCCCAACCTTCGCCACCCACTCATCACCTCCACCACTCCCACCACCTCACCCACCTACTCCTCCCTCACATCATCTCCCCCACCATCCCATAATAATCACCATTCACCATCTTTCCCCAACCTTCCCCACCTACTCATCACCTCCCCCAACATCCCCTACTTACCCACCACCTCCCCTACTATCCCCCAACCTCCCCACTCTCTCCCTACCTCCTCCTCTCTCATTACCACCCCTTAACCTCTCATTATCTCTAACAAACTCCCCCACCTTCCTATAATCACCACCATGCTCCCCCACCAACTCATCACCTCCCCAACCTCCTCCGCCATCCCATCACCCCCTCAACCTCCCCCACCCTCCCATCACCTCCTACTGCATGTATAAAACCAAACGTTTTCAATTTTTTCACAAGTTTTTCTTATAAAGAGGGTCATCATGCAGTCCTATCCTCATTCATTAATATCCTTTTTCTCATTTCCTTCTTTAAATATAAGAACATTTCCAGATATCAAAGAAAATTGTGAGAATTAATGCAAAAACTAATCCCTATTGTTGAGAATTCAATTATTTTAATTTTCCACTTCCAATGAGAAAATTATAATAGGAATTAGTACCAAGTTCATTAATGTGCTACTTTCAAAGGAAATATCGATTCTACGATGGATACGTAATAATTTATTCTTTTATTAATAAATCGGAGGAAGCACATCTATATAATTGAGATACTTTCCGGAGGAAGTTTTTATTGTTTCTTTATTAACTAATTAAACGGTATTTAAATTATTCCCATACCTTATATAGAAACGGCGTTTGGGCGGCCCTAGAAGCAATTAAAGAAAATTATATCTGTCTCAGTCGAGAAACCTAAATAAATCAGTTAAAATACAAAAGGTGTTTTTTTTTTAATTCGTGTTAATAATTAGAAAAAACGCAATTAAAAGGATAAAAAGCGCATATTTTGCTTTGATGTCGTATTGTGGTTATTACCCCAACATCCCCATAAGCATGAATATTAAAAACAACCGCTTTGCTGCCTAAGAAAAATACAAAGAAAAAAATTAATCAAAATATAATTACAGTGTTCCCTCTTCGAGTAACTCGGTCATAAGGGTTTAATTGTCATTATCAGTTGTATTATAATTGTAAGGAAAAAATCGTAAACTTTCTGATGTGGAAAAATTCAGAGAAAAAAATCGGTCTACTTTAAACTCTGAGTTGTACTAACAATTACTAATTAACTAGTTATACTTAAAAATGTTAATAAGATCTTATTAAAAATGGTTATGTAGAGAAATGCAAGCTCGTGGAAAAGCTAATTTTGATGTCAGACAGTTCCTGGGGTGCTGAGATAGTCAAAAATTTTCAGAAGTCCTGGAGCATCAATAGCTTATCGATTGACAAAATGTTGAAGACTGAAAAATTCTAAAGGGGGAAAAAAGCGAGTGATAAAATAGTATCTCTATGAGAAACGGTCAGATATAATAGAGAGCCGCCTCCCTTATTTGTTGTGCTTCACGGTGTTTCGATTATTAGTCCCGCTAAGTAGTTATTTATACGACATTCGGGAGTAGGGGGTGAGGAGATAAGACAGAGATTATTTAGGGGGACGAGGATAGAATCCCCTTTTTATTGTCGGGGCGGTTCGTCCTATTACATGGGCAATATCATCCCTTTCTATTCTCTATCACCCTCTCTTACGAGTTCGGAAACCCTCCCTAACTCCCTTTTGTCCTCTAATCCTCAATTAGACACAGCGTTATTGACTTATAACAGGATTTACATTCGATCTGCATCGGGGCCACATGTCTGACCACACGGGAGGCACACTTTCCGACCGTTTATTTAGCCTGGATGACACCCGAGACCAATCTAGGGCAAAACCTTTTTTTTAAATTGCTAAAAAGCCATCCCAAGTCATCAATGCGACTCCACTATCCTCAGACACCAAGTTTGAGGTCCAACATGAAGCTCAAAATTTTATGTTCATTGATGTTTCTGCTTTTAGTTCCGAGTCCTGCTAAAAGAAAAAACATTCCTTAAGTGACATTAAGGATAATCTAGTTAAAGAATGACAAACAATCCCCGTGTCAGACAAAGTTGACTTTTAGATAATGGGAAGGCCTCAGAGTGAGAAAGGTACTCGAACATTGTCAAAGAGCTAGGGAATACGGCCTAAGCGGCGCGGCGGGGGCAACATAATCCGCTTAAAATCTGGGTGGTCTCATCTCCCCCCGGCCCCTCGCACCCACTTCATTTTCAGAGGCTTAATAAAATATCCTTAAGTAGTCACTTCTGAATCCCTGTTTTGGCATTTTCAACAGCTAAATCGCTTTTAAATATCTAGTTTTAGATAATAACAGATTTCTTTTTTAAAGAAGTCTTTCATCCAAAAAATCCTAGACAACAACGAAACAAAGAAAATTTGGGAAAAGAAGCTGAAATGTTACTTCAGGTTAAAAGCTTTTATTTACACTTTACAGGCACCGATCGTATATGATATCAGCTAGTGCGACACCGATTTCTATAATGCTGATGACTACCTTACTTGCATTTTTTGATATTTCCCATCAGGCATTTCGATAGTTCTTATCATGCCTATGAAGGTAGCAATCATTCATTGCCAAAAGCATGATGGGAGGGTGGTAATCAATATTATTTGTTAGGCATGTCGATATGGCATTCGATAGTTGCCATCAATCGTAGGTTCTAAGCAGTATTACAAATCAGGCATTTCGATATCCCCATCATGCATTTGGATAGTTCTAATCATGCCTATGATAGTTCATCATGCATTTCTCAGTGAACTACCATTCGTGCATTCCATATTCATACTACCAATCATGCATTTCCAAGATTCCCATCGTTATGTTCGATGACTCCCAACATCCAGTGCGATAGCTCTCATGTTTTATGATATTTCATATTATCCATCATGCATTGCCAAATTTGTCAAAGCGTGGTGGCTAGGTATTGAGCAGTATTACCAATCAGGCATTTCGATATCCCCATCATGCATTTCGATATCATGCCTATGATAGTTGCCATCATTCATTGCCAAAAGCAGGCATATCTATGTGGCCACCTCAAGTGGTGTACTACGATATTACATACCTATCATGCACTTCAATAGCAACATTTATGCAGTTTCCATCACTCAATGAGCAAGTTTACAAAACAACAAGAATTATGTATCCCAAAGCATAAGCGATGACTTTCCCTTTCTCTATAACCTCTATTACATAAGGAACCTCTTCTTCGGTATCTTAAGTTTGGGCATACTCATGGTATCCTCTAGAGAGCTGAGTGAACTAAAAATCATTCTACGATTCTTTCCAAATAAAAAGAAGAATGTTCGTTGTTTAGGCGGTACTTAATTGTGCCATAAATAATGTTTTACGTCTTGAATTAGTCGTTCAAGAAGCATGAAGCTTTTTTCCTATCTATATTGCGCTATTATGTTAATATAAACGAATTAATTATTTTTTTATTAACGTTCAAGCTATAAGGAAAAAGCGATTAAAAATTATAAACGTATTTCGGTTTATGGTAGGTTCGAAAAGGGGGAAATCGATTATGTTAAAAGTTGTTTACTTTTGCGCCTAGAGAATGAAATAAAAAAGGTCCGGGGAGGAGAGAAGAAAGAGGAACCCTCACATTGTTTTCGTCTGATTTGCATGAGTCAAATTGATATAATCCAGTCGCAGATGTCCTCGGTGTTTGTATCCTCTAACCAACAACTGTCCATCGATCAATGGATTGTCGCAGGAGGGTTCCTTGTTTGTCAACAAGGGAAAAACAATTTCGTGTTTGCGGTATCTTTTCGATGACACAATATGACCGGACAACTCATCTTGGTAAAACTCTCATTAACATTGTTTGTGTTGCTAAGGCGCCTCAAGTAATTCAATATTCAAGTCATGTCCAGCCTAAAAAATCACTTCTGACCGTGAAATAAAGAAGCTCGGCTACTGTATTCGAAAGGAAAATATTTTTCTGACGACGTTCCAATTAGTTTCGGACGTTGGTGGTCGAAGGGGCTCCGGCTACCGTCTAATTAATAAGCGCTATTTGTTAACGGTACTAAGCATTCGGATCACGGCAGTTTTCTCCGTAGGGTGCCCTCGACACTAGGCTCATTATGTAAACAAAATATCAGAAGGGGTAATCGAGGGGGCATTTTCGACGGAGAGCCACATGGGGCATCGGGCGAACCCCTCTACGTCGATTACCATAAGAGACCTCGCATACATCACAATTGTCAGACTTTTTTACTTTATAGATTTAAAACGATTTAGTTTTTTGTCAAACCTCCTTCAGATAAATTACTCAATTATCCTTCAAAATTCCATCACTTTTCAATAAAGAATAAAAAATTGATTTGAAAAACGAGATTTTAATTTTTTTTCTGATTGGGGAATAAAATAATGGATGTATGAAGCATCAGTCATTAAGTATACAATACGTGGACTGAACGGATTAAAAAGTCCCTTAGAGGACCCCCTCAGAAACACACCTAACCAGAATACATAAAAGGTTTTAAATTGGTTTTTGAAAAAAAGGCCTAGAAAGGTTTTAAATCATCCGTATGATTGATGGATTCTTTTATTTTTTTGTGAGAAAATCCGCATCGAAGGGAAAACCTCAAAAAGGGATTTGGGATTTTTAGAACGTTGATGTAACGACTAATAAGAATTAAAACCTCTTATTTACATCTAAATCAGCGACATTAATCTTTCTGAACCCTTTTTGCTTAAGCTTCTATCCGCGGTGAACCAGTCGGTAAGTTCACGTCCGGGAAAAGAGAAATTCTCGCTGTCATTATCCTTGATTAATTTCTTTCAATCTTTATTTTTACATAAATGAATAATGTACACTTCTTCAATTCCGGGTTAACGAAAAATTCTGCATAAACAAGTATGTAGCATGATAATATCCCCCTCATACCCCAGGGGGGTGAGGCAAGTGGACTCCTTTAAATGCTAAATCCACAATCTTTCCAAACTGCTAGCCCGGAACATTTTTCTTACAGTTAAAGTCGTTTTTACCCCGTTTTTATTGTTTTTGGACGAAAAAAATTTTTCGTTTCAACCGTTTTCAAAAAAAAAAAAAAAAATTCATTTAGATTAATTGTCGGTCCGGAAAACAACAACAACAACAACAATAGCAGCAGCAACAACACCAACGACAACGACAACAACAACACCAACAACAGCACCAACAGCACCAACAACACCAACAACATCAACAGCACCAACAACGCCAACAACGCCAACAACGCCAACAACGCCAACAACGCCAACAACGCCAACAACGCCAACAACGCCAACAACGCCAACAACGCCAACAACGCCAACAACGCCAACAACGCCAACAACGCCAACAACGCCAACAACGCCAACAGCACCAACGACGCCAACGACGCCAACGACGCCAACGACGCCAACGACGCCAACGACGCCAACGACGCCAACGACGCCAACGACGCCAACGACGCCAACGACGCCAACGACGCCAACGACGCCAACGACGCCAACGACACCAACGACACCAACGACACCAACGACACCAACGACACCAACGACACCAACGACACCAACAACACCAACAACACCAACAACACCAACAACACCAACAACACCAACAACGCCAACAACACCAACAACACCAACAACGCCAACAACGCCAACAACACCAACAACGCCAACAACGCCAACAACGCCAACAACGCCAACAGCACCAACAACGCCAACAACGCCAACAGCACCAACAGCGCCAACGACGCCAACAACGCCAACAACAACACCAACAACAACACCAACAACACCAACAACACCAACAACAACACCAACAACATCAACAACAACACCAACAACAATACCAACAACAACAAACAACAAAAAACAACAACAACAACAACAACAAAAAACAACAAAACCAACAACAACAACAACAACAACAACAACAACAACAACAACAACAACAACAACAACAACAACAACAACAACAACAAAACAACAACAACAAACAACAAAACACCAAAAAGAACAACAACAACACCAACACCACCAAAAACATCAACAACAAACAACAACTACAACAACAGCAACAACAACAACAGTTTTTTTTTCTGAGCCTATAAAATGTCTTTTATAGCCAGTTTTAACTTTATTTTTATTTTTTTGTTTCGTACAAAGTTTTTGTGTACCGACTTTAAAAATCAGTCTTTTTCACCTTTTGGCTAGCTTTTGTAAAGAAAAACTTTGATTTTGTGCTAGTTTTCTGACAGCTTTTGTGTTCTACAGTCGTTTCTGCCCAATGTTTTGTCTGTTTTTTCATTGTTTTTGGATGAGAGAATAATTATTATTCGTTAAACGGGACTGTTCTGCCGATAGACTATCTGGCAGCGCGAATGATGGAATGTTTTTACCGAGAAATGGCTGAATAAACGAAACTAGTTTTGGTGTCAATGTAGGAGGTCCATGGTGACAAGTTGTTGAATAGGGGTCTCATCTCTTTTGCCTTCAAGGAGAGGTATCCCTGAGCCCACTCGAGTCCCTATAAATAAAAGGGACACTTTCACAATGAGAAGGCCTCAGTAAAGGCCTCTTCTTTCAACAGCGGGTATCAATCACGATAATGACCGCCCTCGCAGTGTAAACACGGTTTGGTAGGTGGCTAACGATTCCCCAAACGACAATGAACGGCCAAACGATCTTCTCCCCGAGTCCTATTCATAAGCCTCATCACAGTCTATAGAAGAACTTGTCTCGAAAGGCCGAGAACAAAGGCCTAAATGGATTCTTCACCTTCATAAATGATTCAACTCTCTTAAAAAGAATTTCAACAAAATAAAATTGTTGGCCGTAATTATGAAGGGGAAAACATCTGCGAGAAGGGACGCCCCAGGGATCACTTTCCTACCAATCGTTAAAACGGGTTCTTCCGCTAATTCCTTTTTCTCGCCCATTCCCCTTTTCACGTTTTATTTTTTCCCATTTCCTGTAAAGACTCACCGCCCCTTCCAACCTAATTTCCCATACAGTTATACACCATTGATCCCTAATAGGCTCTAAAATCCATTTTATATTCTTTATACAAAAATATATTTAAATGTATTTTTTGTTGTTCAAGGAAGTCGGTTAATGTACTTGGGTAGTTTGGCCTGTGTAATTTCCACTCCGGTGAGTTCCCAAGTGGTTCAGTAATGGGGGTGTTGTTAAAAGGACAAAAGAGTTGAATATTCTTAGCGAATGGACAATGACAGATAGAATATCCACGTAATTCGAAATTAAAACATTTTAAAGCTAAAAACCTTGTCAGATAAAAGGCAACAACTGACGTTCGTGAGAAATTACTCTGTTCTAAAATAAGAAAATGTCATATTTTGGTAATTAATGCGCAAAATATTGGCATCTACATAAAAAACCTATTAGCAACTAAGATTTTAATTATGAGGCACTTCAAGGGGGCGATGGCTATTCGTCTAGAAACAGGCGTTTGGTATACTTAACCAGGCATAGCGCTCTGGTTCTGCGGGTCACAAAAGTGGCCCACAAAAAGCACGTTTCTTTCGGGCAAAAAAAAACAGCTAAGACGCCTTCCATTAACCCAGCAAGTCACCCTAAACCAACGCAAACTAAACCCCCAAAAAACCGTCCAAACATCTCTCGAATCTTCTAAACAAACCCATCACTTATCCGCCGAACAAAAACCGCCAAAAACCTTCCAATCAGTCCGAATCCCCAAAAACTAGTCTATCACTTTCCCCCAAACACCTTCCAATAAGCCCAAATTCCCCAAACAAACCTATCACTTTTCCTCCAAACAAACCTATCACTTTTCCCCCAAACAAACCTATCAGTTATTACTTATCCCCCACAAATCTTTTACTTATCCCCCAAACAAAACTATCACTTATACCCCAAACGAAAAACCCGTGAACACCAACCTCCAAAATTCCCCAAACAAAAGTATCACTTTCCCCCAAACAAACCTATCACTTATCCCCCAACGAAAAACACAAAACACCATCCAATTATCCCTCAAATCTCCTAAAGTGATCATCCCCAAACAAAAAACCCACAAACACCTTCAAATCAGCCCAAAAATACCTCCCCCCCCAATCCCCCAAACAAACCTCTCACTCTTCAAACAAAAACTCTTGGTCGGCCGGACGGCACGCAGGCAAGGTGTCCACCAAAGACCAAGGATCATTTTGAACTTCCCATTGACCCCTTTCTAAAATCGCAGGTTCGAAGCTAATACTTCATTTTTGAGAAAGTTTTACACTTCGGTAACAATACAAACTGAATAAAAAATGTTTTTGAATAATGGCATTTTACTCGATGTCGGATTTAACGGCACGAACCTAAGGAATTATTAATGTTCTCGGAACGAAAAAACGTGTTTAATATCAAGCATTTGGATTTGTGTCTTAATACTGAAAAGTCAAGGAAAAAACTAAGATCCCTAAAGTGCGATGTAATAAGCAGGGGGTCTTCTCTTGTGTGTTTAGTAGAATGGAAATAGAAAATCTTTAAAATTCGTTCCGGATGGTTTGACTTTAGGAAGTTACGAGGGGCCTTTTCGACTTCCCCTATTGACAGGGTGTTGTGGCAGCCATTTATAGGTGTAACACATTGCTCAGGTAAAGAGGGGAGGCTTCTTACCTTTTTCTCCAAGTTTCTATTGTCCGTCGGGGGTAACCAGGGAGGCGTGCACCCCTATACCACAAACAACCCTCCGAGTCATTATTTGCAATTCATTCGAACAAAAAAAAAAAGGAACCCTGAGGATATCCGATGGTGAATACAATAAACCATTTGAAATCTGACGTATAGAGGTGACTTTTCTGCCTTTTTACCACTTGACGTACCCCACCATTTAAAAACCGTTTTTAATTTCAATGTCATCACAGATTATTCTTTACTTTTACATAAATTATTCCGGTTTTTAACCGGGGGATGAAATAGTTATACCTATGTATCCTTTTGTCCTTTATGTCGTCGTTAAAAAAAATTAAAACGTTATTTATGTATCAGCAAGAGAAAAGGTACAAAAACTGGCAGAAACGTTTAAAAATTTGACGATTTCAATGATAAGTTAAAATTCAAAATCAGGATCAGGCCAAAATTTGTCACATTTTTTCGAAATAGAAAATACAGTTTGTCGAAAATTTGGTTAAAATTAGCGTTAAATGGGGCAAGAAGTAAATTTTGAAATCCAAACTTCATTTCCAAATTGGGATTTTTGACGAAAAAGTGATTTTTGACTGGTAATGAGTTAGGTATACATTAGAACAAAATTTTGATTTGACTAAAAATTGGTTCTTAAACAGGCTTTTGGGACCAAAATGGGTTTTTAGACCAAAAATTGGTTTTTCGACTAAAAATGGGTTTTTACACAAAAAATGGGGGCCTAAACTAAAAATAAGTTTTTAAACACAAAAATGGGATTTGCAACTAAAAATGGGTTTTTAGACCAAAAATGGGTTTTTCAACTAAAAATGGGTTTTTGCACCAAAAATGGGTTTTTCAACTAAAAATACGTTTCTATATCAAAATTGGGATTTTCTACCAAAAATTGGTTTTTCAACCAAAAATGGGTTTTTATACACAAAAATGGGTTTTTATATCAAAAGTGGGATTTTCGACTAAAAATTGGTTTTTACACCAAAATGGATTTTTCAACTAAAAATGGGTTTTTGTACAAAAAAATGTAATTTGCAATAAAAATTCAATTGAAAATGCTTTTTTATACCGAAAATGTGATTTTCGACTAAAAATGTGTTTTTAGACCAAAAATCTAATCTTTTGATCCAAATTTTGATCAACATAAATTTGAAATAATTATGGGGAATTATGAAGTAATTTTGTGAAACTCGTTAGAAATAATGCAGGTGGTTCTATCTTTGTCCAAGATCTGAGATGCAATTTATCCTTCTTAGTTTTGACAAGAGTTGGCCAGGTGCCCCACAATTGTTTAATAAAATTTCGTTTTCTACAACCAAAAGACGGTAATTTTGAATTCGGGAATGTTTATTTTCCATTCTATATCGTTTTGAAAAATCACCAAGCATTGATGGTCATCTAATGACATTTTACGCATTGTAAAAGCACGTGTAGCATAGAGGACCACCTGGAAAAATGAAGGCCCGTGCGCCCTTTTGTCGTCCCTTCGACAATGGACGTCTCAGGTATTTAGTGTACCGGATCCAACCGTAAAGTCAACTCGGTCGATAAAAGGACAACCGAGTAAACAATCGCTTCTTCAAAAAACAAGGTTTACACGCTTTAACGCGTTCACAAAAGCGAAATAGAAACGGGAGCGAAAAACGTCCACCTGCACCAAAAACTGAATTAACAGCTCCTGTTCCCAAACCGATTAAAAAGACCTCAAGGCTGAAGATCTCGGATTCATATGCAAAGCGACACCCACACCCAAGAAGAAATCTACCTTATATATTTTAATAGCTCGACAACTCGACTCGACAACCAGGATAGAGTATAAAGTATATTTTATACTGTACACACTCGTGGACCACCTGAATAGAGGCTTAGAGCACCAACGATGGGATGTGACAACTGGTGAATGTGTTTTTTATACAATACAATAAATTACTTTCATTTTTTACTCTTCATATTTGCATAAGGAAGTATCCACACTGGTTTATTTCCAAAATATAATTTATTTATAACAATTTTTTTATTGCATCCTTTTTGCAAGGAGCATTAGATCCGGGATGTCGCTCAATTACTTATAATTTGAATATGAAAATGCAAATTGTTCTAATAATAATTGCCGGAAGACGGTGATGTTCGAGCAAGTTATTTTTATTAAATGAGATGTATGGAGCGGTTTGACGTTTTATAGGGGTAGAGGTAGAAGACAAAAGGGAGGTAAAAGACGTTATAGGGGTAACTAAGGAGATTAGAGACACCGATTACTAGTTTCAAAGGAGAGAAACAAGACGTTAATCATACCCACTTGATGAGGGTAGAAAAAATTTTAAAGGAATTTTTAAAAAAATGTAGCCAGAAACACCTTGCAGCATATTAAAAGAAGGTTTTTCTGCAATATCTTTTATCTTTGGTTCTAATACAGATTTCCACACGCAAAAGTGTTTTATCTTGTCAAAAAGGGTCAAAATCTGGTTTAAAAAAGTCTTCTTGTAAAACTCAAAATCTATCTGAGAAGTGTCTTTACTTGTCAAAAAGGGTCAAAATCTGGCTAAATTTGTTTGTTTGTTTGTCAAAAAGGGTTTTTTCTTGTCAAAAAGGCTCATAATCTGTCTGAAAAGTGTTTTAACTTGTAAAAATGAGTTAAAATCTGGCAGAGAAGGGCTTTTCTTATCAAAAAGGGTCAAAATCTGGCTAAAAATGGTCTTTTCTTGTCAAAAAGACTCAAAATTTTTCTGAAAAGAGTCTTTACTTGTCAAAAAGGGTCAAAATCTGGCTGGAATTTTTTTCCCTTTTTTTTTTTAAATGTTCTAAATCTGTCTGAAAAGTGTTTTATCTGGTAAAATTGGCTTAAAATCTGGCAGAGAAGGGCTTTTCTTGTCAAAAAGGGTCAAAATATGGCTAAAAAATGTCTTTTCTTGTAAAAAAAAAAAAAAAAAAAAAATCTTTCTGCAAAGTGTCGGTACTAGTCAAAAAGGGTCAAAATCTGGGTCAAACTCTAAGTGGTTTTACAAGAAAAGACATTTTTTAGCCATATTTTGACCCTTTTTGACCCTTTTTGACAAGAAAAGCCCTTCTCTGCCAGATTTTAAGCCAATTTTACCAGATAAAACACTTTTCAGACAGATTTTGAGCATTTTTAAAAAAAGGAAAAAAAATTTCAGCCAGATTTTGACCCTTTTTGACAAGTAAAGACTCTTTTCAGAAAGATTTTGAGTCTTTTTGACAAGAAAAGACCATTTTTAGCCAGATTTTGACCCTTTTTGAAAAGAAAAGCCCTTCTCTGCCAGATTTTAACCCATTTTTACAAGTTAAAACACTTTTCAGACAGATTTTGAGCCTTTTTGACAAGAAAAAACCCTTTTTGACAAACAAACAAACAAATTTAGCCAGATTTTGACCCTTTTTGACAAGTAAAGACTCTTTTCAGAAAGATTTTGAGTCTTTTTGACAAGAAAAGACCATTTTTAGCCAGATTTTGACCCTTTTTGAAAAGAAAAGCCCTTCTCTGCCAGATTTTAACCCATTTTTACAAGTTAAAACACTTTTCAGACAGATTTTGAGCCTTTTTGACAAGAAAAAACCCTTTTTGACAAACAAACAAACAAATTTAGCCAGATTTTGACCCTTTTTGACAAGTAAAGACACCTCTCAGATAGATTTTTTTTTTTTTTTTTTTCTTCTTCTTCAAAAAGGGTCAAAATTAGGACGAAAAGGATCTTTTTTTGTCAAAAAGACTCAAAATCTGTCTGAAAAGTGTCTTTACTCTTGTCTTAAAGGGTCAAAATCTGGCAGAAAATGATATTTTCTTGTCAAAAAGGGTCAAATCTGGATGGAATGGGTCTTTCTAGTCTGAAAATACTTAAAGAAGTCTCTTTAAATGGCTCTTTTCTTGTCAAAATCTGGCTAAAAAGGGAGGGAGAGATAAAATGTTTGAAAATGCGTAAAAATGCGTAAAATCAAGTGCAATGGATACCATGTGGTCACCCAAGTAAACTACGTAATAAACCTATCCAATATGAAAAATTCTAAAAAAATTATGACGTCCTACGAGCAAAGATTATGACGTCATTGCTTCTAGAAAAATAAGTCCAAAATATGGTTTTCAACAAGAAAGGGGATATTAGATAGAAAATTGGCTTATTTTTTTAGAAGCCATTCTTATAAAACGAATGAGATAGGGTAAGGTGCAGGATAAGTGCAAAGTTGACGTTTTATTTTCTTCAAATCTTAAGAGGACGTCGCTTTTATTTTATTTAAGAAATAAACTCTGGTAAAAAAAGGTTGTGAATAGATAAGGATCGTGGAAGGGCAACTGTGAAGTGACAGAAGTGCATGTTGTCGTTCTTTAGGGGGTAAGCAAGCATAGGAGACAGACTGTGGTGAGCATTACGGTTGAGAAAATAAGTGTAAAGGATAAGAAGGGATGAGAAGTAAGGTAGGGGAAAAAGAAGGCGTGACCTATGAAGAAACGAGGCGTTCCCGAAGTATAAGTCCCCGCCCATTTAGACTCTGGTGGGGTCAACCGGCCCCCCTTCGTACCCCCTCTGTCTAAACACGGCTTTAGTCTGTGCGCGGACCCTGCCCAGTTAACGTCTGTTCAGGCGCCTTTTAAGCATTTTGTCATTTTCCTTTGGCTACATTTTTTAAAGGTTTTTTTTTGTTTGTCCTTCCCTCACCCCCCTTCGGGGTCGCTTTTTTTCATTGTTCACTGCCTCATTTGTTTAGGCAAACTTTCAATTCGAACTAGATTGGTGTTATGTGCTGTTAAAATGCTAGTAGGGACAATGCAAGAAGATCTGCCACCGCCGGCGAAAGTCCGCGCGACTGACTTTTCCATAGCGGCGATTATGGCGAGAACTGAAAGATCTCCTACATCTCAACGAAATCAAAATACCGGTAAGAATAAGAAGGAATAAATAATTAAACCTATTAAGTATTAGTATCCATAGGCCATTTAGTAGTAATTAACGTAGTCCCTACCTACTAAACCAAATCATAGTAGGTAGGTATACAAATTTCAATTTCACGTACATACCCTACCTTTGTCAAACTTTAAAAAATCACAATAATAATAGTAATATTTAAAAAACATTATAGAAATAGGTAGGTCGGTAAGTAAGATTTTATTTGTAGGTACTTAAATTTTTCGATTTAACTTCCTACCTACCTACTAAAGAAAAACAAAAAATTTTATTCGATTTTGTTAGATACCTCCCTAAATATCCATAAAAAGTTAGTGCCTACTTGAGTTGGTAGATAACAAGCCCGTGTTTGCTATAAATGTGGATACCTCCTTATCTAGATTGAAACCTAAATAATAATTCAATAAGTAGAAATACGTACATACCTATGTATTTAGGTGCGTAGGTAATAAAAATAGTTCCTGTGTCATTTTATGGTAAAATATCCTTTTAATGTTTTCTCGGCTGTCTTCATCAAATTCCATGATAAAGATAGGCACCTATTTGACCGCTTTAAGTGGAATTTTTTACTGTCTTGTTGGGTTTTTAAACCAAAATTTAACATTCAAAATATACTATGTAGGTTAGTTTCAATAATAAATAAAAAAACAACCTATTGATAAGTCCAGTATCGAATAAGTATCTATAAATTATTTATTTATGAAGGTAGATTAGATGGGACATATTGTACCTACCTTCTTTGTAGGCATTTAGGACATAAATTGTAGGTACAATCATAATAATAAGAAAAGAAAAGATAGGTATTCAAAGAATGATAGAATGTAGTTAGGTTCCTACCTAATAAGTATGTGCAATTTATTGATACATACCTACTGCCCCAGATTTAAAAAAAGATTTGGTTGATGAGTTTAGTACATCAGCTAGGAAATCGAGTTATTTTCTTAATCTTGGTTATAAAAATTTGGGGACAATAAATCCGCAAAAAAGACTATTTATTATTAATTTAACTTTTGATGCCCTTACTCCCTCTGAGATACACATTATTACCCTATATGTATGCATGCTCCTATGTAGAAGGTGTAGTAAAGTGAAAAGAAAATCTGACAGCTTGGTAGGAAGGTAGGTTGGTGGGTTGGTAGGTACTTAGGGTAATTATTGCCTCCAATTACTTACAATTTGTTAATAAGAACAACTAATTATTATTAATTTACCATTAGTAGTGAATTTAAACGATAGAGATGTTTTAATACATTTTAAGAGGTTTTTATCATCCCTATAACTCAGCTTGTTTACAGTTAATTAATATGGCCAAATTCCGATAGTTTTCCCGACATCATATTTTGAAACCCAGCCCCTCGTTCTGGACAGAAGAGCTTTGTTAGCGAAAAGAAAAAAATTAGTCTTCTAGAACACACATCCAACACCCTGCATATTTAGGTATATAAGGAGCTTTTCGTGCGAGAGGAAAAAAATTAATCCTTTCATTTATCCAAAGTGGTTCTATTTATCAGGAGCATTGTTTGCGAGAAGAAAAAAATGACAACCAACCTTTGAATTTTCAAGCGATTATCTTGCTTGCTACCAAGTTATAAGGCACCAATAAAAGTGCCTGCCTATTTGCAATCTTCAGTAGATACCTACTTAATTATTAGCCAATATGAAAATTTTTCCTCCAAAGTCTTTCCGAAGTGTAAACCCTACACAGTATCTCGTATAGTAAAAAAAAATCCTATAATTCGGTAGGTAGGTTTCGATAGAAATAATAATGTAACTAGAACTACAATGCCCAGAAGTCTTCCTTAATCAGTCAATGAACCAGCATCATGCTATTGAGGTCGGTTTTATATTTAAATTTTACAATTTTTTTTTGTCCAATTCACAAGAGAGGGAAAAAAATGCAGCCAATTGAATAGCAGGGAGGTATTGATGGATGTTCATATAAAATTACATAAAATTTTTGAAATAGGTACACCTACTAAACCTACAGGACCTTCTAAATAGAAAAACTATAGGACATAAAACTTGACTAAAGTTTACGCTTATCAAAAGTGTTAAGTTAATGGTACAAATAAAGCATATTATTGTATTTTGTATATCATGCTAGATACTCATCAATCAAATTCATAAATAATTCATGTCGATGTAAAAATTGGGTTTTTATCTTCCATAAATTTCACAAACAATTAATCTTATTTACTAATTCAAAAGCCAATTAGTGCAAAAGGAAACGAAAAACTCCACCACCTTAAAAACATTCTAACTGTTGTACCTTCTTAGTAAGTTTTCAGTCGTATTAATATCAGTCGAATTAATTCGCAATTAATTTTATTTTTAAAATTCATTTCTTAATTGCACTTTCGAACTCACTCGGGAGCAATAATTAAGACAAAACGTTTTTAAAATCGTATTAACAATTTTAGTTCCGCCACCGGATGATTAAGATCAAAAATTCCGAAATGTTTAATAAGTTTTAAGGTTTATGCTCCGTTTGATATGCCCTCTGTGGTGCATAATGATATCAAGAAGTAGTCTAATAAGGTTATTTCTTGAAAAAAAGTTGAGAATGCTGAATAAAAATTGATTTCGTTTCAGGGCTCGCGTCTGAAAGTTGTTCTGAAGAAGAAGACGTCGAAGTTGATGTCGAAGAATGTTCGGAAAGCGAAGTCGAAGAAAGAAAAGGTACGCCGACATCTGAGCCTGGGAATTCGGATTCGGAAGGGCGTGAGACACCGGAGGCGTCACGTCAGGGCGTCAAATCCCGGTGTAACTGCCAAGATCTCCTCCCCACGACCTGCCATCTTGAAACCAAAGACCTCTGGGACAAATTTCACGAGCTCGGAACCGAAATGATAATCACGAAAACCGGAAGGTAAGTCATAAAAAATTGAAATCAATTATCTCCAGACAATGGACACTTTTATCCTATTAGACAGGAAACATAAGACGAAGGGGGGAAAAAAACACCCGAAACAAATCCATCATAACTTGGATGGGTAACAAGTCTCAGGCTCAATTAAAAGCTCATTTAGCCCGGAAGCTGGACTGGGAGCACATCGGTCAACTTTACATCTGCTGACGTCAAACTCGTCAGCTGCCGAATCCTTGAAAACTAATTTTTAGTTAAAAAACGTTTTTCCGAGTTGACAAGGCTTGACTTTTCTGGTTCAAAGACCTTCGGGACGATTTCACCTAGAGCCCTTTTGTACGATATAGGCGTTACCGGACAACAATTCAAAAGGGCGTTCCAGCTGTTAGGGTAATTCTATTGTACCTTTTGAATCCACAACATAGTAATTTCTAGAATATAAGTGATATCCACTTGAACCATAGCATCTGTTCCATGTCCCACCGCATTCTTAGCTACCCATTCCTATTAATCATTCTAATTATCCTTGAAGAACTTTTTTTTTTCGGGGCTAAAATTTGTAAACTCGTTCAAGCGAAAACCACCAAAAAGGACAACCGACCCTCGAAGAAACCTTATTTCACTAATCTTCTCAAAACGATGACACAAAAAGCGGAGGGCAAAAGAGGTTTACAGTTACACGTCAGCAGTCGTGTAGATCTTTCCCATACAATATTCTAAACCTTTTTCTCAGAATCCCGCATCTCTTTGGTGGCCTCGAGGACTCCTATTGAAAAAAAGGACTTTTCCCCTTGGTAGACCCCTCGGTTAATCTTTAAAAAGTCAAAGATTGTCACCCAAAGCCTAATCCTGTTATACACTAGATTATCTACCTGTGAAAATTTTCTATTTAGTTCGTTTTTCGCCCAAATAAATGGTTCTTGCAATTATGGGTGTGTAGGAAAAAGATAGGATCTTTCTATTAGGAACACGGGTGACTCTGAGGCCATTAGAGAGTCAGGCATTAACCACCGAGACCCTGATAAAAGAAATGTATTTTTAAGTGCTTAGGGGACATTGTCTCTCTTTGGGTTGGATGGGAGGTCTAATAACGAGCCTTATATTTCATAAAGAGAAAGTCAGCAAAAAGCAGTTTGTATGTGCGGTAAAAAAGGTGCGGGTTCGTTCATATTTTAACCGTGATATGAAGGAAAAAGAGTGATCGTGGTCTTATATGTAATGTTGGCCACGTATCAGCGAGGCACTCTATAGATCTCCAAGGCAACACCTATCAACCAGGCCGTATCCCTTATTGGAGGGTTCGACCCTTTCCGGAAATATGTCAGAAGCTTCCGTCTGAATATTTCATTGCTGGGTGGGTTGAAAAATTTAAGGATTGAAGAGTGCCTGGTGGGATGGGGAGGTCGTTTTCGCTCATACGATTCGTTTGATCGCTCCAAGGGTTTTTATTTCTTGAGAAATCTAGAAGAAACATTTTGAATTTCTTCAAGGACAGGATCAAGTGTCGTGTGCCTGTAATCCTCGAGTCACGCGCCTGATGACCGCAGAGGTGGTCTACAGATTATGATCCTCTTTTTTCCTCTTGTTTTTTATAATTCCTCTTTCCAAGAATAAAAGTTGAACATTTTGTTACCTTTTCCTTCTGTTCTCGTATAAATTAGAGTTCACTCGAGTTTGACAGCACGCAAAGTCTTCCCCGTAACAGAAGGCCTTCGCCTTTTTCATTTATTCAATACTCTCCGAAATCAGCAACGGTTCTCAGAAGAAAAATTAATTTCCTCATATCGAGTCTTGACAGACATACAGAAAATCATTTCGAAGAATTTCAAATATAGGACGTCAAGTCTAATTATAAATACGTCGGAAAATGATATTTCACGGATCGCCACTTCTATT
This sequence comes from Orius laevigatus, assembly GCA_018703685.1. Taxonomy (NCBI): domain Eukaryota; kingdom Metazoa; phylum Arthropoda; class Insecta; order Hemiptera; family Anthocoridae; genus Orius; species Orius laevigatus. The sequence continues at coordinate 12,583 of JAGWEN010002036.1, read as the reverse complement.
CTGGTTTCATAACATATTCAACGCTTTTCAACGTCTATCAGAAGTGGGATTGAATTATAAAAATGACTCGGATCATCGATTTTATTGCTATTATGGATATGTGAGAGTTTATAATTGGATAGCGTGCCAGTTGCTTCTCCATTTCCTCTCGCCATTAAATCCTTCCTGTCGTTGAGGATGTGACGTGACAATACAAACTCGGACTACCTTTTTTCGTTATAAATTATTGGATTATGAATATTTTGAAAAATTTCAGCCCGGAAACTAATTAGGGCCGAACAAGCGATCACAATTAGGCTCAAGACGTTAACTATGCATATGAAAACATCTACAAAATTCTTTCATTAATCTGATCATGTCGAGCATACCAAGTGCATGAAACGATCAGGGCTCATGGTGTGCTAAAGTGCTTGTTATCTACCAGACTGCTCACCTGAAGAAAAAAAGTGGCCAAGTAAACCCCCTTTGGATTTTAAAGAGGAATAGATTGGCACCAATAACTTATGGATCCGACGAATAGGGTGCTCCAGAACGACCCTAACTTCGTTATTTTAAATACGGACCCCAAGTTTTGACAATGGAAATCGATTCTACGCTTGATTTCCATTAAGTTTTACTTTTAACGCTTTTTTGATAGAACCAAACGTTCCTGAGTTAATGGAGGTCCATGTTAAGTGGCACTTTACTCAGGAACGTTTGGTCCTATCAAAAAAGTGTTTTAAGTAAAATTTACTGGAAATCAAGCGTAGAATCGATTTCCATTGTCAAAACATAGGGTTTGTATATAAAATAACGAAGTTAGGGTCGTTCTGGAGCACCCTGTATGTCGGATCCAAAATTTATTGATTCCAATCGATTCCTCGCTTAAAACTAAGGGGGGTTTACTTAGATACTTTTTTCTTGAAGTCAAAAGTCTGGCACATAATGGCCAATCTAGCTTGCTGTACTGTAGAGCAGCATTTCGCATCACAATAGATGTCCCAGTAACGATTTTCAATCTTTAATCTTTTTATATGTGAGCGTCGGAAAGTGACCTAGAACGTGTTTGTCCGTTATTTGGGCTATTGAAGGCCCTTTGCCGAGGTGTCAATGCGATATCGACAAACACATTACCCTCTCCGGCAAGTCGTTATCCGAAACGCGATATAGTTCATGGTCGTAATAAGCGCGAGCGGGCTCAGTTCGCTTGCGAAGGGCGGGGGGTTACTCATGTATATCATTATTGTATCTCCTGGAATGTGATAATGGTGGTGTTAGTTTGCTAATGTCGGGGGCGGTACACATGCGCCCTACCGCCGTCTCCGCTCTGGTCGATTCACCGCCTCACGTTGCCCTGGAGACCAACGACTCCAAAAACTCCTCCTTTTTCTCACAGCTTTTAAATATTTTTTAGGATGATTGACGACATGTGCTACGAGGGCGGAAACGCGTCTAAAGACAATCGGAATTTTTTTTTCCTTTTTCTCTTCTAGTCACGCTAACCTCGCATCAACCCCTCACTTGATTTACCTTTTTTTCCATCCATTATTAATAAACCGTCCAACATCGCTAATTAGGCTTCGGGACAAGACAATTACGTTTAATAAAACATTCTTCCAACGCGATTTAAAAAGGTCGAAAATTTACAAAATAACAGGTTTCCAAACACTATTTCCTTCCTAATCGCTCAATTATTTTAAATCCAAAAGCCGCGCTCTATTATTTTATCATAATATACCCTTAGCGTCTAATAAACAATGAATTAGATCGGTAAAAACAAAAATTTCCAAGACTTAATGTATAAACACTTAAAGAGGATTATTTTTAAGTCCCTTAGGATAATCTCCTCTTAGCCAGACAGATCCTGCACGTCTTAATCCCTTTTTGCGCTCATCTTTACCAAGAAACCATTTAAAGAAGGGTCAACGACTTTTGAAAAAATTATTTAAATGCTGAATTTTTAACATATCAATGACAAAGAGATGTCTAGATGTTTCTTTTTTAGTAACGAGTATTCCGTTTCAGTAGTCCTCGTTAGTGATGTTTAAAGATAGCCCTTGGTTTGACTTCTGGCTCGAAAGTGGCATTTAATGAGTCACGTCACAAGCCCAGACAAATCATTTTTCGAATTTTCTTCATTTGACCCTAATGAATTTTTCGTAGGCTAATTTAAAAAAACATCTAAAAAAAGTAATGTCTCTATTCTGTTACGTGGGTCTTCCGTTTCAATTAGTTCACTCAGGAAATTGTTTTTTTAGATACGAACCCGTGGGAGTAGCTCCGGTTAATTGTGTTGTATTGTTTATTATGCCCTTCCCCCCTGCATCACCCTTGAAAGAAACGAATGGCCCAAGTGGATTTTAACCCCTTTTTTACAATTAGCCAACTTGTTGCCCTTGTCAATCAAAATTCAGTACGCGACAGCTCCTAGGCGCCACTAAATCACAAATGCGCTGCTTGAATAATAATCTTTTATTACTGCCTTAGAAATATAATTTACGATTCACTCATAGGGTATTCAAAAAGCGTCAATCACGTCCGAAATCAACATTCTAGCCCTAAAACGAAAGACTATTCCAAAGTAATTAAAAGAAGACTTAAAAGACAATGTCACAAGAGCGTGAGAAATTTTTTGGAAAGGATTTTGTTCAAAAACACCGCTTTTCACCCTTTTCTTTCTTTTCTTAGTCCAAGAACCAGAGGTATCTTGAAAAAGGTGCTCTATTTTATGATTTACAAGTTTTTCTCATCCCCCTTCCTCCTGTAGTTCCGCCATTATGAAAAAACCTTTAAAAATTGGAACCTTTTCAGTTTTTGACCTCTATCGCAAAAACAGTGCGTTTTAGCGACTTAAACACTAAGTTAAAAAAGAAAGCTTATTAAATTTTGAGCTTTACAAGCTTTCAAAAGTCAAAATCGGTCTAGCCGTTCAGGAGATATCGATGATCAAAGTTGACCCTTTTTTGGGCCGAATTTTGAAACTCGTTTTACGTGGCTCTAACTAGAGAACGGAGAGTCCTAGACAGTCGGTACTAGATGATAAACTAAGGAACACTCCTCCCTTAAAATTTAATAAACGAGAAAAAACCTTTTAAGGGGAATTAACATGATTTCATATGCATAGAATTTCCATAAACAATCGAATTTTATTAATAGATTTTTAATAACAGTTTTTTTGGAACGCATATCCCTTAATGAATTCATAAAGGGCAGTTACCTCTGAAAATAATAAAGTCATTAAGTTATAAAAGTAAAAAAAAAGGCTTTTTATATACCGTGCGTTGAGATCGTTGATAATTTTGAATTACGAGGTCTCCAAGAGGCAAAGTTTCCGAACAGGTGTCTTTGTCTCACTTTGTATGCGGAGGACTCGTATAAATCAAACCTGGGAGGCGATAAATATAATTTAGGCCCCCGTTAAACGTCCCTATGAGCGCTCATAATTTTGTGGAAAAAAAATCTAATTAAAGGATTTTATTTTTAACAATTCGGGATTAGACTCGAGTGGGTTGTTTTTTTGTGCATCCCAGTGTGGGAAAGCGTCTGGGTGGCATTTCACCAACAATACCTCAAACAACAAAGAGTGTCAACCCTAGGAACAAAGTTACGAACCCTACTTTTTTGTATCCCTTCCCAACTTTAATTTAGTGGAACAGTTTGTTTAAGGCTATTTTGACCAGAAACTCATAAATACTTCTTTTTTTTTTTTATACCCAAAGTCGACGTGACGACAACAAAAGTTGGAATTTATTTCTTCTGTAGTGCCTATGTCGAAGTATTTAATTGTGGGGGGATTTTTAGGTGTTTGCCAATTCAATCAGAGGGTTGAGTGATTGTAGGGGAACGGAGGGGCAATTGATTGCTATCTGTGTTCCGGGGCGGGGTGTTTCTCCAATAATTGCTCTTCCTATCGCATCCCCATCTTCCCTTTCTAATCTAATGGATGTTTAACCCACACGGATCGAGACAACCCCAATTACGACAATACACTCTCCCCTCCGACAAATCCCCTTTAATACCAGATTGATACCGTCACAGTTTCCTTTATCAATCAATTACGTAAAAATAGGAAAAGGAATTTTTTTGTCGAGCGTTGAAAGCCGTTATGTGACTGAAAGGAATGCTCCGAGACAGAAGGAGAGCGGGTGATTTATTAAGCCACCTACTTTGCAGAACAAAAACAGAACTCTCTCGCATCTTTCTTATACTCGGTATTATCTTACTCTGTGAATATACTCCGAGCTATTAATAACAATTATGATCTCCAAGCACGTACCTCACCAGGAATGCCACGCGTCCGATCTTAACATCTCATATTGTAAAGGTTGGACGGTGAAATTCAACTTGAATGCGAAATTTTTTCTTAATTGAAGAAATGAAAAAACCGAAAGCGTGAAATCTGAGGCTTTTAGGGTGGAAAAAAAATTCTCCCATCCCTTCAAGGGGTGTGGCAAGACCATTCGTCATAATTTAATTATTAGGGTTTCCACCGAAATTCAACGAACTCGAAAAACGATTAGTCGTTAAATTTCCTCACGAAAAAAACGCTTTTGTTAACGCCTGTGAGGATCATAGAAAAGGGTCGGAAGGGGGGGATCGGATGAGCCAATGAGAAGGCGAGAAGGGGAGATTGTCAAACGTTTCATGGAGCGTATTCCGGTAGTCGGGATCGCCTATTTGTGAGGACCCGGGGTGGTTGGTTGGGGGGAGAAATTAATCTCGAACCGGGTCCGAGTTGAGTGATTTAATTGTGTCTGGCGGCTCGGATGGTAATTACAGAGCGGCTTTGGCCCTTTCGAACGCTCAGATTAGAGGCGTCGGATTAACATCTAAACTGCCTCCCCCTTTCCCTCATCGCATATCTTGAAAACATCCCTACCGAATGATCCAAATAATCGCATCTGGCCTTCAGGTTCCTTCAGTCTGCTAATTCATCGTTTTCATCAATTCCGTGGTTTCAGAACAGCAGACCATTTTTTCTTCAATTTTTAAAAAAGTGTTGATTTAATCGAAAATAACACCCGGAAGACGTGAGAATGGCGTTAAATCACGTTAAAACCTTTAAAGTGTTGGTTTATGCAAATCATTTTTCTCATCAGAGCAGAAGCCGTGACAAATTAATATTTCAAAATTAGGGATCGTTAATAGGGGGGTCCAACGATTGGCCCAAATTAAAAAGATGGTGTGATATTCGTGCTATTAACAAATTATTTATAAATTTACTTTAATAGCCCAGTAGCTAATTTTAAATAAAAAAAAAGGAAGTCTACGATTATTTTGATTGTAGGAAAAAACTTCCAGTAGCTTCTTTTGTTCGAGCCTGCCAATAAAAAAAAAGAGAGAAAATATTTATAAAAGGGATGGTGGCGAGGTGGGAAGCTGTTTGATTGAGTGGGTGACACTTCTCGGGATGTTGTGTGTGTGAGGGAGGGGCGGGGAGGGTAGAGGAGGGGGGGAGCACTAAATCACTCGGAACACCCAAGTCGCAACACGGAGCGCAGTAATGACCCGACTCCCTACAAGTGTTTCCAGACTTGACTGTCAATTAGAACCAAATGATTAACTCTCTATGTTGACAGGATACCCCTCGGATCTTCTCCACTTTTTAATGTATTTATCCCCCCTTGTTGAACCACATGTCTTGATTGTGTTTCAAATATTTAAATTAAGACGTCGAAAAACGTTTTCTATAGCCAACTTTAAAATCCTCTTCGTAGAATCATAATTTTTTCCCGGTTTTCTGGGTCTCTATCTAATTTTGCCAAAATCTTCCCAATAACATGTTTTTAAAGCCAATAAATACTTTCCTGACACAGCGTTAAAAAAAAGTTTGATTTCCTGTAAAAACTTGTCGGATTTTCGCAAAATTTTTATTAATCGACGCACAATTTTGTCTTCTTTAATTTATAACTTGAATGTTTTTCACAAATTATGGCCCGTTTTCGAGTTATATAAGAAAAACTGCAAAAATGGGAGGTTTTTTTTTGCTGTTAAAAGTTGAAAGCATTTGTTGACACTCATCAAAAACATGTTATTGGGACCCAATAGACTTGCCTTTTCTTTCAATAAAACTGACTGCTTTTGTATTTTTGTAAAAAAGAATTCTTTCCTTGAGGATTGCTACGTTCAGAAGGATAAGGGGCGATGAAAAATGGTCGCAACTTGATACTGGGGATCTTCGTCGCGTCACCCGCTCTCCGGCGGTCACAAATCATAGGGCCCCTTATCAAGAAAAATCTCCGTGAAACGGAAATGGTCTCAAAAGCCCCCTTTTGTCTCAAGCATCTCCTCAGTTCCACTAAATAAATCCAAACGAAAAGGACACAAAAGAGGAGTTAAAGGAAGAAAAAGAACAACCTCGCAACAACAAAGGAATAATGAGCCTTTAATTAGCCTTTTTTCGCACGCATGAGATGCGTCTTGTTTTCTGCAAGAAAATTATGTAATCCAATTATGTTTTGATTGTTCGACCTTGAGGTAAGAATGAAAATTTCGTCCACTGAAGACATCAAACCTGTGCTGAAGAATCAAAAGTCGACCTTGAAACCTAAAAGTCGTTTAAGGATAAAACAGGAGTTTGAGAGGTTGTGGATCTGATAGTCCTAAGTAATATTGATGTAAGGCTATTAGAGTGTGCGTGGCTTTAGGCGAACCCCCGCCCTCTAATTCCAGCCACAGCCAAGTGTGAACAATTTCATATGGTAATCCCGTGCCTCACGCACGCCCTCGACAAACTGGTAATTTCGACCTTTTAGACATATTATAAGTAATACCAGGATTTTCGGGTTAAAAACGCAAAAGGTTTCTATTTTTAAGAAGGTGGCAATTTGAATATAATCTTACGGACATCCCAAATCCCCCTATCGAAGGCAATAAAGTCCCCGAGGATTTTAATAAATAATTTATGTTTCCTGAACAGCGGGGTTTCGTCCGTTCAGGCTGCCCAACAACCTCAATTGTTCGGCTTATTCAAATATTGACCAAAAAAATGTCACAAATTTTTTTTTTGTGATCAAATTAGAGCGTGGACGCCACAAATTTTTGTTTGACATACCTATTACCCTGGATCGTATATCTTCTTTGAGTAAATATTTTGAATGGAAACCTTGTCCGAACGAATCGGTCACGCGTTTTACAATACAGGATGGCATACCCTCGGATCGACCGTATAAATTCAAATTACACGCCCTCTTCCACGCTCCTTATGCTCAAATCTTTACTAATTACAAAATTAAAACGAGTCCTTGGGTATTTGTAGATTCTCGATAAGCCCTAGATTTCGCGTGCTTTCGTATGGGAATTTAATGAAATATTTGCGGGATGAATCCGAATGTGGGGAATATGCATAATTCAGGAGGTGGCGAATATATCTAACCTTATGTAAATCGTTCCCTTGAGAGAGGTGACTGCTTTTGTCATGCGAAAATAAGGTTCGCGTGCAAAAATAAAAAAGAAGGCGATTTCAAATTTGACGGAGGTTACTTATTTAGAACGAAATGTTAAAAGAGACCACACATGGAGATGGAAGGGAGGGCCTTTGAAAGGGAAAGCTTGAGAAAATTAAAGTTTTACATTGAAAATGCCAATGACATGAGCTTCTGGCTATTTAATCGACTGACTATAAACCAACGTTTTATCTCGTTTTAATCTTGTATAAACGATTTCGGCCTGTAAACGTTAGGATTTTGGATCTCCTGTGTCCCGTTGTTCCAATGGAGTTATTTAGACCAGGCTATTTTGACCCTTTTTGACAATAAAAGGCCCTTTTCGACAAGAAAAAGCCCTTTTCGACAAGGAAAGACCCCTTTCGACAAGAAAAGACCCCTTTTCGACAAGGAAAGGCCCTTTTCGACAAGGAAAGGCCCTTTTCGACAAGAAAAGACCCCTTTCGACAAGAAAAGACCCTTTTCGACAAGAAAAGACCCTTTTCGACAAGAAAAGACCCTTTTCGACAAGAAAAGACCCTTTTCGACAAGAAAAGACCCTTTTCGACAAGAAAAGACCCTTTTCGACAAGAAAGACCCTTTTCGACAAGAAAAGACCCTTTTCGACAAGAAAAGACCCTTTTCGACAAGAAAAGACCCTTTTCGACAAGAAGAGACCCTTTTCGACAAGAAGAGACCCTTTTCGACAAGAAAAGACCCTTTTCGACAAGAAGAGACCCTTTTCGACAAGAAGAGACCCTTTTCGACAAGAAAAGACCCTTTTCGACAAGAAAAGACCCCTTTCGACAAGGAAAGACCCTTTTCGACAAGAAAAGACCCCTTTCGACAAGAAAGGACCCCTTTCGACAACAAAAGACCCCTTTCGACAAAAAAAGACCCCCTTTCGACAACAAAAGACCCTTTTCGACAAGAAAAGACCCTTTTTATGTAGATTGTGTATTTTTTAGACCAGAAGAGCCCCTTTTAGCCAAGTTTTGAACCTTTTTTTTTTACTCAAGGCAAAGAACCCCCCCCCCCCCCCCCCCCCCCCCCCCCCCCCCCCCCCCCCCCCCCCCCCCCCCCCCCCCCCCCCCCCCCCCCCCCCCCCCCCCCCCCCCCCCCCCCCCCCCCCCCCCCCCCCCCCCCCCCCCCCCCCCCCCCCCCCCCCCCCCCCCCCCCCCCCCCCCCCCCCCCCCCCCCCCCCCCCCCCCCCCCCCCCCCCCCCCCCCCCCCCCCCCCCCCCCCCCCCCCCCCCCCCCCCCCCCCCCCCCCCCCCCCCCCCCCCCCCCCCCCCCCCCCCCCCCCCCCCCCCCCACCCCCCCCCCCCCCCCCCCCCCCCCCCCCCCCCCCCCCCCCCCCCCCCCCCCCCCCCCCCCCCCCCCCCCCCCCCCCCCCCCCCCCCCCCCCCCCCCCCCCCCCCCCCCCCCCCCCCCCCCCCCCCCCCCCCCCCCCCCCCCCCCCCCCCCCCCCCCCCCCCCCCCCCCCCCCCCCCCCCACCCCCCCCCCCCCCCCCCCCCCCCCCCCCCCCCCCCCCCCCCCCCCCCCCCCCCCCCCCCCCCCCCCACCCCCCCCCCCACCCCCCCCCCCCCCCCCCCCCCACCCCCCCCCCCCCCCCCCCCCCCCCCCCCCCCCCCCCCCCCCCCCCCCCCCCCCCCCCCCCCCCCCCCCCCCCACCCCCCCCCCCCCCCCCCCCCCCCCCCCCCCCCCCCCCCCCCCCCCCCCCCCCCCCCCCCCCCCCCCCCCCCCCCCCCCCCCCCCCCCCCCCCCCCCCCCCCCCCCCCCCCCCCCCCCCCCCCCCCCCCCCCCCCCCCCCCCCCCCCCCCCCCCCCCCCCCCCCCCCCCCCCCCCCCCCCCCCCCCCCCCCCCCCCCCCCCCCCCCCCCCCCCCCCCCCACCCCCCCCCCCCCCCCCCCCCCCCCCCCCCCCCCCCCCCCCCCCCCCCCCCCCCCCCCCCCCCCCCACCCCCCCCCCCCCCCCCCCCCCCCCCCCCCCCCCCCCCCCCCCCCCCCCCCCCCCCCCCCCCCCCCCCCCCCCCCCCCCCCCCCCCACCCCCCCCCCCCCCCCCCCCCCCCCCCCCCCCCCCCCCCCCCCCCCCCCCCCCCCCCCCCCCCCCCCCCCCCCCCCCCCCCCCCCCCCCCCCCCCCCCCCCCCCCCCCCCCCCCCCCCCCCCCCCCCCCCCCCCCCCCCCCCCACCCCCCCCCCCCCCCCCCCCCCCCCCCCCCCCCCCCCCCCCCCCCCCCCCCCCCCCCCCCCCCCCCCCCCCCCCCCCCCCCCCCCCCCCCCCCCCCCCCACCCCCCCCCCCCCCCCCCCCCCCCCCCCCCCCCCCCCCCCCCCCCCCCCCCCCCCCCCCCCCCCCCCCCCCCCCCCCCCCCCCCCCCCCCCCCCCCCCCCCCCCCCCCCCCCCCCCCCCCCCCCCCCCCCCACCCCCCCCCCCCCCCCCCCCCCCCCCCCCCCCCCCCCCCCCCCCCCCCCCCCCCCCCCCCCCCCCCCCCCCCCCCCCCCCCCCCCCCCCCCCCCCCCCCCCCCCCCCCCCCCCCCCCCCCCCCCCCCCCCCCCCCCCCCCCCCCCCCCCCCCCCCCCCCCCCCCCCCCCCCCCCCCCCCCCCACCCCCCCCCCCCCCCCCCCCCCCCCCCCCCCCCCCCCCCCCCCCCCACCCCCCCCCCCCCCCCCCCCCCCCCCCCCCCCCCCCCCCCCCCCCCCCCCCCCCCCCCCCCCCCCCCCCCCCCCCCCCCCCCCCCCCCCCCCCCCCCCCCCCCCCCCCCCCCCCCCCCCCCCCCCCCCCCCCCCCCCCCCCCCCCCCCCCCCCCCCCCCACCCCCCCCCCCCCCACCCCCCCCCCCCCCCCCCCCCCCCCCCCCCCCCCCCCCCCCCCCCCCCCCCCCCCCCCCCCCCCCACCCCCCCCCCCACCCCCCCCCCCCCCCCCCCCCCCCCCCCCCCCCCCCCCCCCCCCCCCCCCCCCCCCCCCCCCCCCCCCCCCCCCCCCCCCCCCCCCCCCCCCCCCCCCCCCCCCCCCCCCCCCCCCCCCCCCCCCCCCCCCCCCCCCCCCCCCCCCCCCCCCCCCCCCCCCCCCCCCCCCCCCCCCCCCCCCCCCCCACCCCCCCCCCCCCCCCCCCCCCCCCCCCCCCCCCCCCCCCCCCCCCCCCCCCCCCCCCCCCCCCCCCCCCCCCCCCCCCCCCCCCCCCCCCCCCCCCCCCCCCCCCCCCCCCCCCCCCCCCCCCCCCCCCCCCCCCCCCCCCCCCCCCCCCCCCCCCCCCCCCCCCCCCCCCCCCCCCCCCCCCCCCCCCCCCCCCCCCCCCCCCCCCCCCCCCCCCCCCCCCCCCCCCCCCCCCCCCCCCCCCCCCCCCCCCCCCCCCCCCCCCCCCCCCCCCCCACCCCCCCCCCCCCCCCCCCCCCCCCCCCCCCCCCCCCCCCCCCCCCCCCCCCCCCCCCCCCCCCCCACCCCCCCCCCCCCCCCCCCCCCCCCCCCCCCCCCCCCCCCCCCCCCCCCCCCCCCCCCCCCACCCCCCCCCCCCCCCCCCACCCCCACCCCCCCCCACCCCCCCCCCCCGCCCCCCCCCCCCCCCCCCCCCCCCCCCCCCCCCCCCCCCCCCCCCCCCCCCCCCCCCCCCCCCCCCCCCCCCCCCCCCCCCCCACCCCCCCCCCCCCCCCCCCCCCCCCCCCCCCCCCCCCCCCCCCCCCCCCCCCCCCCCCCCCCCCCCCCCCCCCCCCACCCCCCCCCCCCCCCCCCCCCCCCCCCCCCCCCCCCCCCCCCCCCCCCCCCCCCCCCCCCCCCCCCCCCCCCCCCCCCCCCCCCCCCCCCCCCCCCCCCCCCCCCCCCCCCCCCCCCCCCCCCCCCCCCCCCCCCCCCCCCCCCCCCCCCCCCCCCCCCCCCCCCCCCCCCCCCCCCCCCCCCCCCCCCCCCCCCCCCCCCCCCCCCCCCCCCCCCCCCCCCCCCCCCCCCCCCCCCCCCCCCCCCCCCCCCCCCCCCCCCCCCCCCCCCCCCCCCCCCCCCCCCCCCCCCCCCCCCCCCCCCCCCCCCCCCCCCCCCCCCCCCCCCCCCACCCCCCCCCCCCCCCCCCCCCCCCCCCCCCCCACCCCCCCCCCCCCCCCCCCCCCCCCCCCCCCCCCCCCCCCCCCCCCCCCCCCCCCCACCCCCCCCCCCCCCCCCCCCCCCCCCCCCCCCCCCCCCCCCCCCCCCCCCCCCCCCCCCCCCCCCCCCCCCCCCCCCCCCCCCCCCCCCCCACCCCCCCCCCCCCCCCCCCCCCCCCCCCCCCCCCCCCCCCCCCCCCCCCCCCCCCCCCCCACCCCCCCCCCCCCCCCCCCCCCCCCCCCCCCACCCCCCCCCCCCCCCCCCCCCCCCCCCCCCCCCCCCCCCCCCCCCCCCCCCCCCCCCCCCCCCCCCCCCCCCCCCCCCCCCCCCCCCCCCCCCCCCCCCCCCCCCCCCCCCCCCCACCCCCCCCCCCCCCCCCCACCCCCCCCCCCCCCCCCCCCCCCCCCCCCCCCCCCCCCCCCCCCCCCCCCCCCCCACCCCCCCCCCCCCCCCCCCACCCCCCCCCCCCCCCCCCCCCCCCCCCCCCCCCCCCCCCCCCCCCCCCCCCCACCCCCCCCCCCACCCCCCCCCCCCCCCCCCCCCCCCCCCCCCCCCCCCCCCCCCCCCCCCCCCCCCCCCCCCCCCCCCCCCCCCCCCCCCCCCCCCCCCCCCCCCCCCCCCCCCCCCCCCCCCCCCCCCCCCCCCCCCCCCCCCCCCCCCCCCCCCCCCCCCCCCCCCCCCCCCCCCCCACCCCCCCCCCCCCCCCCCCCCCCCCCCCCCCCCCCCCCCCACCCCCCCCCCCCCCCCCCACCCCCCCCCCCCCCCCCCCCCCCCCCCCCCCCCCCCCCCCCCCCCCCCCCCCCCCCCCCCCCCCCCCCCCCCCCCCCCCCCCCCCCACCCCCCCCCCCCCCCCCCCCCCCCCCCCCCCCCCCCCACCCCCCCCCCCCCCCCCCCCCCCCCACCCCCCCCCCCCCCCCCCCCCCCCCCCCCCCCCCCCCCCCCCACCCCCCCCCCCCCCCCCCCCCCCCCCCCCCCCCCCCCCCCCCCCCCCCCCCCCCCCCCCCCCCCCCCCCCCCCCCCCCCCCCCCCCCCCCCCCCACCCCCCCCCCCCCCCCCCCCCCCCCACCCCCCCCCCCCCCCCCCCCCCCCCCCCCCCCCCCCCCCCCCCCCC